>CAOLHI010002772.1:0-228142 GCA_948474755.1 Ctenosaura bakeri | reverse complement strand
GTAGGGGAAATGCAGCACATAATCAGTAAAGAGGTACCATGGGAGTACCTGGCTGATCTCAATGAATTCAGGTTTCCAGGACCAGATAAGCTACATTCAAGCATGTTTAAAAAGAACAGGCAGAAGTAATCTCAGAATCACTGGCAACAATCTTTGTGAATTCCAGGAGAACAGAAGAAGTCCCAGTAGATTGAAGGAGGGCAATGTCGTCCCTGCCTTCAAAAGAGAAAAAAGAGGAACCAAACAATTACACCCAGTCAGCCTGAAATGAAAACCTGGAGAGATCATTAAACAGACAGTCTGTAAGCACTTAGAAGAGGATTCCATGATCACTACAAATCGATATGGACTTCTCTTCTCGAGAACAAGTCATGCCAGACTAATATCTTTTTTTATAGATAGAGTTACAAGCTAGGCAGCTGAAGGCAATGCTGTGGGTGTAGCAAATCTTGGTCTCAGAAAGGCCTTTGACTAGGTCCTCCATGATATTCTTGCAAACAAGCTAGTAAATTTGTGGGCTAGACAATGACTGACCAAATCCAAAGGGTGCTCACCAACAGCTCCGAAAAGTGACTAGTGGGGCGCCACAGGGCTCTGTCTTGTGCCAAGTGCCATTCGACATCTTTATAAATGTCTTGGATGATCGAACAGAAGGCAAGCTAATCAAATTTGCAAATGGTACCAAATTAGCATAGCTAATGCCCCAGAGGACAAGCTTGGCAAGATCAAAATTTGCTTTTTGGGCTTTTTGAGGGGGGATATTTTCAAGCTGTGGTTGCTTGAATCCATGCATACAGAATCCACAGATATGGGAGACTGATGGTACAATCATAACTTAATTTAGTTTTGCCTTATCGATTGAGAGATTAGTTACAAATAACTTGTCAGAAGCAGATTTGCTTTGGAGTAATTCCTTTTTTTTTTTTTTTTGCAATAAACCACTAGAATTTGTGATCTTGGCTGAGTTGTTTCAATCCCATGTCCCTGCAGAGAGCCTGAAAAGTTGACATTCCAAAAGTATCATTTTATGGATCAGACACAGGTGACATCAGCATACCATTCTATCCATGTTTTGTAAAAGTTACTTACCAAACAGTGTAATATTTGCTGCTGAAATTCAGCTTCGGAACAGGCTGGCTTCCAGCAATGAGAGGTAAAGGGAGTTCCTTCTGGTAAGCTAACCCATTTTTGGGACATTGCCAGCTATCCTTCGCACCTCTGTATATCCTTCATTTCTGCTAGAAGGAATTACATTTGGGGAAGCAGTCCCATGCTTTGATCAATGTGCCTATTAAGGAGTGACACTGAAGTAAATGTTGTAATGCAGGCATTCATCCTAGGTTAACCCATATAGCCATTTCCATGAGAAGCTGGGGCCTTTTCACACTACCTAGTTAGAGCTCTATGACTCTACTTTAACTGCCATGGCAACATCCTATCGAATTCTCAGATTTGTAGTTTAGGGAGGAGTATTTAGAATTCTGCACCGGTGAACTCTAGCACAACCCTCAATCTGGTTTTGTTAGAGATCTGCTTAGGCTTCCCTTCTGCATCTTGCATTGCTCAAAGAAGAAGTTATTTCATTTCACTTGCTTGTTATAGCACTTTTATAAAATTTGTATTCTTTTTCAAAACAGATCAAGATGAGCCTCAGCAACATTCTCAACCCTTCCGACATGATTGCCGCAGTCAGAGAATGCCAAGGTACCGTCTGTGTATTGTTGTTGTTTAGATGCCCTTTTTCCAAAAGAAAGAAACAAACAATAAGATTCACGTAGGTATGTGCCTTCATATCACCTGTTGACTTAACGGTGATCTCATAAATTCTTCATAGGGTTTTATTAGGCACAGATTAATAAGAGGTGTTTTTGCCAGTTCTTTCCTCTGAAATATAGCCTAAAGCACGTGGTATTCGTTGGCAGTCTACCATCCAAGTACTAACCAGGGCCAACTCTGCTTAGCTTCCAAGCTCAGACAGGATCCGGTGCCTTTAGAGTATTTAGGCACAGACTCAAAACATCCTACTGAACTGTAAGTAAACTACCCACTACCAGATGGGGGCAAATGTTTCAGGAAACTGTGGCATTTGTTGCTGTGCATTTTTAAAATAATAATAATAATAACAACTATTTTAACAAAACCAACCACTTATTAAATACAATGCAAAAAAAATTAAATTTATGAAACATTCACCAACCAAGGCTTAAAACACGAATACCTCACCATCTCATCTATTATGGAATAGATAAAAATTCAAAAATGGTTACATCCCATGCAATCCTTCCTTCTCTAACAACTTATTTGATTTTGATTTAAAAAACCATTTAGAATACATCTTCAATGCTCCAGCTTTCCTGTTCTATTTTTCCTCTGTCCTTATTACTAATATATTCCCCCACTTTACTTTCGTATAGTTAATTAGGCATTCCCAAACATCATTAAATTTATTTAGTGTTCTGTCATATCTATCATTTAGTAATATAGTAAGCTTGTCCATTTCTAATATGTCGTGCGTTTTTAACACCCATTCTTCCTCTGATGGTAATGTATCAACCTTCCATTTCTGGGTGTAGACAATTCTGATGGATGTTATCATGTATAACAGAATTTTCCAATGTTTTCTCTCAATTTGACCATGTTGAGTAAGTACATCTCAGTCTTCACTGGAAATTTTATTTTAAGAATATCTGTTATAAACATATGAATTTGTCCCCAATATTTTTTTAGCTTTTATCACATAACCACCACATTTAGTAGAATATTCCTTTTATCTCTTGACACTTCCAGTATTGATCATTTACACTTTTTTTCCATTTTTGCGATTTTCTTAGGTGTTAAATGCCACCTGTAGAACATTTTATAATAGTTTTCTCTTAGATTGTAACATTTAGTAAATCTCACATTTTTGTTCCATGTTCTCATCCAGTGTTGCAGCTGTACTGGACGTAGTCTGTCTTTGTATCTTTGCCAAATTTTGACCAGCGGTCATCTCACTTTATGATTACCAAATTACTGAATTCTTTAATGATCTTTAATGAGCACTAAAATAATTAAAAATTATAATCAATGCCATCTCCATTACCCCTAGACAGCTAGCAGACCGGGGATTATGGAAATTGCTGTCCTATATAGCTTGTGGCTGCCAAATGGGGAAGGGCTGCTTCTAACCTGGGGCTTCAGGAAACCAAGGAAGCCAAAGCAGTGTTTCAGAGTCTACTAAGACATCCTATGGAGGGAATTCTCTTCCTACCTTATTCATGTATGTAATTACTCCTACGGAAGAGGCTCTATTCAAGTCAATGTTGAACAATTAGACTTCTGCATGCAGTCCTATTGTGAACGGATGACCATTTCGTTGTATGATGTAATAATTCACAAACAAAGTGGCATTGCACAACTGTTACAGCCCCTCACATCCTCCAAGATTGATATGGTTTAACTGGCAAAATATTATTTAATTGGCAACTACATTAATTGGCATTTATATAAAATGGAATCTGAGGTGACTGGAAGGTCAAGCTGGGCAGAAGAAAACTACTGACTGAAAAAGTATGATTGCAAGGCAAGTCAGCCAACACTCCTTCTTGATGTAGCCAAAGTCATTGTCAGTAGGATTATCAAGCAACTCCAGAGATAATAGGTATAAGTTGAAGCTGGAACATCTCTGGGCATACAACAGTGAAAGGAAAGTTCCCACCAAAATAATGATTGCTTCAGCCCTACTCCCTCACAGCTGAACGTTTCCCTGCATTGTCCCCCAAACCTCTCCACAATACAGAGCTATTACGACAGCTATTACCTCTTTATCACATAAACACTGAGGCCATTAATTCTGTCCAGACCCCACTGTCTGTCTTGCAACTTCCATTGTCCATTCAGCTGCAAGACTCATCCACACCCATACCCACAGGGTAGTTTTTGGGTATATAAGCCCTCTGTTTTGAGCAATCAGATGCAGTATCTTGCCTGCTGGCCACCACACTGTCACTCTGCTTTCCAAACCAATATTGTCTTTAGGAACCAGTCGAAAGTCACCTTTTTCTGCCTTTTTCTGCCTTTTTCTCACCTTTTTCCAGTGCTGGGGTGCAGGGATTGCACGAGCAGCCTCTGGCGACAGACTCTTGCCTCCGGGGTCCTTTGGCTCCACACGAGCTGCATGTCTCTTCATTCCACAGCACAGCCTGGGACTTTCCCAGGCTGCGCTGGGGCAGGAAGCATGACTGGCACAGCTCTGGAGGCTCTGCATGCCAGGTAAGTGCACACGGGGCCTGGGAGCAATGCGCGATCACGCACCATTTTTGACTTCTAGCCGAAAATGAAAAGGTGTGCGACTGGCACCGCCCGGCCCCTGGAGTGTCGCGCAATTGTGAGAGCGTCGTGGAGATTGCTCCTCACAATCACGCAATGCTCCAGGCCCTCTTTTGCATGGAAAATACCATGCAAAAAGGGCCTAAACCACATCACTACTTCCTTTGCTGTTCTCCAGATCAGTAATTGTCACTCGAACCCTAAAATTCCTATATCCACAGTTTCCCTCTCTTTACCCTTTGGCTAGCTCTTTCATGAGCTTGTGAATGCTTGGATCTTTGGCGTGCATGTGTGAATCTCTTAATAAAACATATTTTAGCTTATTTTGGAATCCCTAGCTGGTTCTTTCCTGTAACACCCCAGAAACATTGGTGGAAATGTCTCGTTAAGTTACCCCGCCCCCGCAGGCCTCCTAATTTTGAGATAATTTTTTTCCTACTGTCATGTGGAGGTACTGGCATTGCGGGTGGACCTTTGACTCACCCACGTTTTGGGGTAACACAACCACTGTGCAGCTCTGAGATTATAAATAAAGGGAGGCAACATGCGATCTGTGGACTGCGTGCAATCACTCTCTTTTTTTAAAGTATATTGAGTTTGGGATAATTTTTCACCAGTAAATGGGGGAAACCAAAATTAGTCCAGTTCCCTAAAAACTCTTGAAAAAACAAAGACCAAAACTCAGCCAAAATGGTGGCCAGAAATGATAGTAAGTCAATTCTGTTGTACTGAAATGTGACAGTGTAGCCCACTGCAGGGGGGCGCAAGGGGAGGAATAGCCCCCTCCCCGCTATAGTTGGCCTCCCTGATGAAGTTACTCTCTGTAGGATCCTAACCCACACATAAAAGCCAATGCTAAAGGTTTCTCTACCAGAAAAGAGTTAAAGGGACAAGCTGATTGCCCCTCAACTCCCTGTAGGAGCCCTATTAATCATCTGCTGTCCCACTTTCTCACCTACTTTTAAAAGGCCCCAGTTCCTCTCTCTTCCTCCCATGTTCTCTCTTCATCCTCAGCTTAAGTCAGTAGCTGCAAACTGAGTTCAAAGTGAAACTGTAGTTTGCATTCAGTTCACTCAGCAAGAGGGAGTGGAATCTTGCCCTTCCTAAACTCATGACATAAATTCTCTGTGTGTGTGCACATGCGTGTGCCCGCACACACGTGTGGATGTGTGCTCAAAATAATAGTTTTGTGGGTTCTTCCTCATCAATTACTTTTGTCCTCTTATTCCTCAGCCATGCTTTTTTGACAATAATCTGCTGTGGCTTGGCCACATGTGTCCCCATTTTAGTCTGTGAAATGTTGGAGGACATGGTAAGAGGTTATCTTTGGTTCACTTCTGTTTTTTTTTTTTTTTTAAAAGGCCTCTCCTGGGTCTACAATGGCTGCTCCCCAGAGGGAATTTGGAGGCAAAAGGCTGATGCCTAGGAGCCCCGGAAGCCACAAGAAGGGCCTTGGGAGACAGCATGCAGTCCATGAACCACACTTTCCACATCTTGTTCTATTTGTGAGACAAATGGACCTCGGGTTCTTGGTTTTGTGACCCTAACATAAAGCCTGTTCCCTTATTTATTCCTTCTCACCCCTCATACTTCACCTTCTGTTTCTGTTTCTTTTTCTTGTTTTAAGAACCCGGGTCCTTCGATCCCAAGAAGTTCTTTGCCACATCAGGTATGCGTGGCAGACCTCAGGAGCAGCTGATGGAGTTATTTATAATATACGACAAGAACAAGGATGGATTCCTAGAACGAGAGGAACTGCGGTGAGTAAAAGTAAAAAGAGTAAAAGGGAAGCAGAAGGGGAAGGGGAAAGTAACAAAAGTGAACAAGAGAAGGAGGATGGAATAAAAAAGGAAAGGTAAAACAACAGAGGAGAGAAAAGAAAAGAGAAATGAAGGCAGTAAAAGAGAAAGGAAAAGAGTAGAACATCTGGAAGGGAGTAAAAGAAAGAGGAGGAAAAAGAAACAAAAGACCAAGCCACAAATATTTGAAAAATAGAAAACAGGTACCAGCAGGGATGTCATTCAAAATAAGTAACTACTGGTTCTGTCTATTTTTTTGCCGAAATGTGTACACGTCTACCTTCGCCTGGGGGCATTTGCTGCCTCCCTCCCAGGATTCCAGGAGCCGGCCATGTTCTTCCCCCAGCTCCACGTCTGGCCAGTGTTTCCTCCAGCCCCTTGGCACCAGCTGTGCTGGATGGTGGGGGGCTCAGCACATCTGCATCCGCCCTCTCTCTCAGAGGTCCAGGGGATCCAGGCCTTTCCTCTCCTCCAGCCCTCTCACCTCTTCACCCTCCTTCCCCATTCAGGTCTCTTTGTTACTTCCGCTATGGCACTGTGGGTGAGGACCCCAGATATCATTTTGATATCCAATAATTCGGCCTTAGCTTGACCTTTTTCCAGCCACCCCACTCCAAGTGTTTGTGAGGTTCTCCGGACAAGCACGGACAGAGTGCAGCCGCTAATGGTTTCACATTCCAGACCTTATTTAGGCCAGCAACTAAAGCCTCGCTCGTAGCTTCAGGGAACTTCCAGCTGCAAACTTCCCAATAGCCACATGGCTCTGAGCCAAGCCATTCCTTTATGTTGGGCCACGCTATTGTCATCAAGAGCAAATCCAATCATGTAAACTTGACCTTTGCGAAATCCTTTGTCCAGCGCTAAAACTTCCTTTGTTCTCACCTGGCTTGCCATAGCCGGTAGGCACAAACTCCCCTATAAAAACCCCTCATTTTCAAACGGTCTTTGGACTACTTCGGACGGCCATCTCGCCTTGCTGTTGGTTGTCTAAGGGAACTCCCCTCAGCTACCCACGCTGAGCTTTCTCCCCTGGAACACCGCTTCTCTCCAGCACTACGAGACCAGGTGTCGTATTGCCTTTCCTGAAAACCTCCCGTTTCTATTTCCCAGCTAGTTAGTTTATGTCTTGTCTTTCGTGTTTCTTGTCTTTAATAAAATATTGTTTCTTGCTTTGAAAACCTTATCTAGCCGCTTTCTGAGCCACCGCTGTATACATAGGGTTAAAGATCTTGCTAAGTTATCCTGCCTCTCGCTTAGCCAAGAGAGTGCTCCAGCTAATTTTCCCCAATTTGGTTTTTCTTTGGTCATTTGGGCGCCCCTCCCGGGACCCCCCAAACACACAGGGTAACATCTTCCTCCTCCTTCTCCCTAAACTACTCTTTGTGGCCCTTTTAACTACCCCAGCCTCTGCCTCTTTTAAGAGTTTTAACCACCAGTTCAGGCAAACCAGTGAAAACTCTATGAAGGACACCACTGGGTACCTTCTGCCTGTGGGAGAAAGAACAGGTTGCTTACCTGTAACTGTGGTTCTTCGAGTGGTCATCTGTGCCATCATACACTAGGAGCTTTAGCGCCTGCGCGGTAGCGTTCGGAAACTTCTAGAGCTTGTTCGCTTGGCGGGAACCCCTCCCCCACGCCGGTACTGCGCATGCTCCTCCCGCCGAGCAACGGTCTCTCCTCAGTTCTGTCGTCCGCCGTAGAACCTACAGGGACCTGAGAAAGAGGGGAGGAAGGGCGGGTGTGTATGATGGCACAGATGACCACTCGAAGAACCACAGTTACAGGTAAGCAACCTGTTCTTCTTCCTCGTGGTCTCTGTGCCTTCATACACTAGGAGACTGTGTAGCTTACCGGTCGGACGGCGGGTCAGGTCCTACAGCACGGAAGCCAACACCTCACGTCCAAACCGGGCATCTCTGCGCGACCGGCAGTCGAGCCTGTAGTGGCGCACGAAGGTCGATGGTTGGGACCAGGTCGCCACACGGCAGAGTTCATGCAGGTCAACTCCTCGCAGGAGGGCCGCAGAAGTAGCCACAGCTCTGGTGGAGTGGGCTCGAAGCAGGACTGGCGGAGGCTTCCTCGCGAGCTCATACGCCAGTTCAATAGTCCTCACCACCCACTTGGAGAAGCGCTGGGTGGACACTTTTAGGCCCTTCCGACGTCGCCCATAGCAAACAAAGAGATGCGGCGTCTGTCGGAAGGAAGCAGTCCTGTCCTTGTAGAAAGCCAATGCCCGACGCACGTCCAGGGAGTGGAGGGACCGCTCCAACGGTGTCGTCGGGTTCGGGAAGAAGGCAGGCAGGATGATGTCCTGGTTGAGATGGAAACTGGACACCACCTTTGGCAGGAACGAGATGTCAGGTCTCAGGACCACCTTGTCCCTGTGGAAGACCGTGAAGGGCTCATCGGAACGAAGAGCTGTGATCTCACCCGCTCGCCTCGCTGAGGTCACCGCCACCAGGAAGGCAGTTTTCATTGTCAGGAGCCTGTCATCCGAAGTCGCCATTGGCTCGAAGGGCGGCTTCGTCAGCTGCGAGAGCACCAGCGAGAGGGACCACGGCGGTAGCGGCGGCGATACCGGCGGGTAGAGATGATGAAGTCCTTTCAGGAACCACTTAACGGTATCGTTCCTGAAGAAGGCCGAGGCAGCAGATCGTGGCGGTTGGTATGCCACGATCGCGGAGAGATACACCTTCAGGGATGGAAACGCCAGGCCCTGTTGCCGGAGGTGCAGGAGGAAGTGCAGGACGGTCGAGAGCCCCGCGGGCGATACCGGCTCACTCCTCTCGTTAGCGAAGGTCAGGAAGCGTCGCCACTTGTATTGATAGTTGCGACGGGTGGATTCCTTCCTGGCCGCGACGAGGACGGTACCGAGCACGGGATCGTCTAGTGCGATATCCTCCAGGCATGGAGGGCCAGGCGTGGCAGGTCCGGATGGAGGACTCGGCCGCCGGAGTGGGAGAGCAGGTCCGGTGTCGGTGGCAACCGGAGCAGGTCGTCTCGTGCGGCTTGTAGCAGGGGTGCGAACCAATGTTGCCTCGGCCAGTACGGGGCTACCAGGATCGCGTCGGCTCGGTCGGCGAGGATCTTCGATATCGTCCGGCCGAGCAGCGGGAACGGCGGGAACGCGTAGAGGAGTTCCCCGGTCCACGGAAACTGGAAAGCGTCCCCGATGGAGGCATGATCGTGGCCCGCTCTGGAACAGAATCGGCGACACTTCGCGTTTTCCCTGGTCGCGAAGAGGTCGATCGATGGTTCGCCCCAGCGGTCCCGAATCAGTCTGAACGCCTCTCCGGAGAGAGACCATTCGTGATGGGATGAGGTGTCCCTGCTGAGAGCGTCTGCCGTGGTGTTCTCCTGCCCGGCCAGGTGAACCGCCACGGGATGCGTGTGCAGGCGAATGCACCATTCCCACAGGTGGAGCGCGATGTCGAGCAGGGTCGTGGAATGAGTCCCACCTTGTCTGTTGATGTAGCAGACGGCGGTGGTGTTGTCCGTCAGAATCAGGACCGTGCGCCCCGCCACGGCATGGCGGAACGCCCGTAGGGCTTTCCAGACGGCGAGCAGCTCCAGCGCGTTGATATGGAGAGCGGTCTCGTCGTCGGTCCATCTGTCGCGGACTCTGAGATCGCCGCAGTGGGCACCCCATCCATACAGGGAGGCGTCGGTCGTTACCGTCACCTTCGGTGTCGGCTGTTGGAAAGGCATCCCTGACATGAGATTGCATCGCGACTGCCACCATCGGAGGGATGAGCGGACGTCTCCCGGCAGCTGCAGTCGGAGTGTCTGTTCGTCTCGCAGGGGGTCGAATATGTGGACGAACCAGTGTTGAAGAGGTCTTGCTCTCAGCCTGGCGAGATATGTCACAGCGGTCGTCGCAGCCATGTAGCCCAAGAGCTGCTGGACGCTTCTCGCAGATAACGTCGGGGCCGTACGAGCGTGAGCGGCGGCCCGGATCAAGGTTTGTGCTCGAGACTCTGGTAGGTACGCCCTGGCGGAGGTCGAGTCGAGCGTCGCCCCGATGAAGTCCAAGATCCTCGCCGGCTCGAGGTGGGACTTCTTCGGATTCACTCGTAGACCAAGGCGGGTCAGGAGTGACAACGTCATGTGGACGTCGTGGTAAAGTCTCTGTTTGCAGGACGCCACCAACAGCCAATCGTCGAGGTAGGGGAAGACGGAAGCGCCCTTCGTCCGCAGGTAGGATACCACCGGGGCCATGCACTTGGTGAAGACCCTTGGGGCAGTCGAGAGTCCGAACGGCAGCACCTTGTACTGGTAACAGGTGTCGTCGACTGCGAAGCGGAGGTACCGTCTGTGCTGCGGGCGAATGGCGATATGGAAGTATGCGTCTCGGAGATCGATGGAGGCGAACCAGTCCCCTCGATGTAGGAAGGGTAGGATCGACGGTATCGTGACCATCTTGAACCTTTTGGGGCGGATGTAGTAGTTCACCCCTCTGAGGTCTAGGATCGGCCGGAGGGTACCGTCGGCTTTCGGTACCGTGAAGTACCTGGAGAAGAAGCCGGTGGTCCTGGCCTCTTGCGGGAGCCGCTCGATCGCCCCTTTCTGGAGGAGGGATTGGATCTCTTCCAGGAGGGCCGGACTCGACGGCGTGGAGTAGTAAACGCCGCGAGGAGGAATATCGAGAAACTCGATGGCGTAGCCAAGACGGACGATGGAAAGCACCCAAGAGTCCGTAGTGACATACTGCCACTCCGCTAGGTGTCGAGCGAGAGTCGGTCGGTCTCCGAGCGCTGATGGTAGGCTGAAGAGTGGGTATTGGTGGGTCCTGCCAGGCACGTCAAAACCGAGACTTTGTCTCGGAGGAGGACTTCTTCGACGAAGCCGGGCGCCGCCTAATCGTGCGTCTGGCCGATGAGCCGGAGGACGGTCTCGACTGTCCAGACTGGGCCGAACGCTGGAACGACGAGGTGGAAGATCGTCGCCAGGATGGGCGGAAGGTGGAGGCCCTGCGGGCCTGCGTGGCCGGCTGCAGCCCGATCTTTTTTGCGGTCAGTCTCGCCTTGACGAGATTGTCCAAAGCTTCGTCTGTGGACGAATTAAATAGGCCTTCACCGTCGAAGGGGAGATCTTCAATCCTCCTTCTGGTGTCCTCCTGGATGTCGGCCGGTCGCAGCCAAGCATGGCGGCGGAGGCCGACGGATCCCGCCATGACCCGGGAGGCGATCTCCACTGCGTGCCGGGAGGAGGCCATCTGGTGCCGAGCGATGGAGATAGCCTCATTGAAGATCACGGAGGAGGCTTGGCGGATGTCCTCCGGTACCGCCTCCATCGCCGGTTGCAGGCGATCGAGCACTTTCTTCAGGTATGCCGCGAGGCAAGCCTGAGTGTTGGACAGCCTGATCTGCAAGGAGGCAGCTGAATAGAACCTCCTTGCGTAGGCGTCCAACTCCTGCCCTCTTGTCCGGCGGGGTGGTGTGTTGCCTGCCGGAGCCCTTCGTCTGCGCGGACTCGACGACCACAGAGTTCGGTGCAGGGTGATTAAATAGATAACCGGCGTTATCCTTCTGCACCCTGTAGAGGTGTTCTAACCGCTGCGGTATCGGCTGAGCCGAGGCCGGTCTATCCCAGGCGGCCTTCACCAGTCTGGATACCCGGGGCAGGAGAGGCAGCGGGGCCGTGGAAGGTCGCTTCTCCTCGAAAACGGAGAAGGCTGGATCGTCATCCTCCGGCTCCGCATCGGCGATCTTAAGGCCAAGGGTAGTGGCCATGCGGAGCAGCATCGCAGAGAACTGGTGGACGTCCTCTGGAGCAGAATCTGGGATCGGGTCCCCGAATCCCAACGGAGGAGACTCCTGGAGGCCGCCTCAGACACCTCTGACTCCGCACTCGAGTCGTACGACTCCGAGCTCGGTGAGTCCTCTCGCCGCTCGCTTTCCGGCTCCTTCGTAGTCGCCGCAGGTGTTGCCTTCCTAGGCTTTTCCGCAGCCGGGGCGGTGGTAGCAGCAGCGTCCCGCTTGGGATGGCTGACTACTGACTTCACCCTCTTGGTGGTGACCGGGGTAGTCTGGCTGGCTGACGTCGTCGTAGCCCGCTCAGTCACCACCGACTCCATAGGGCGCGTCGCCGTTGCCGTGACCCTAGGAGGTGGCGATATCGCCCGATACCGTGGTGAAGGCTCCCTCGCCCTATGATATCGAGGGGAGGGAGAGCGGCTGAAGGAGCGGCGGTCCGACGGAGATCGGCTTCGGCGTCGACGGTACCGAGCCTCGTCCCCTCTAGGCGAGCGCGATTCGCGCTGTCGACGAGGTGACCGGGACCTCCGGAAGGTCTCCCAGCGACTCGGGCCACGATGGTACCGATCCCGGTACGATGGCGAATGCGACCGATAGGAGGCCGGGCGCTCTCTCCATTCAGATTCCCTCGCGTACCTGGCCACGTAGGACGCCGAGGTGTATCTGGAGGCAGACGAGCGAGGTTGTTCCTCTCTTGTCTCCCTCGGAGGCGGCGAGGCCACCGGACGCTCGGAAGAGCGGGACCGGGACCTGAAGGAGGTCGAACGCCGCTCCGGAGAAGCAGAGGGCTCTCTCTGCTGCAGGTCGGCCGACCTGCGACGGCTAAGAGGGCGGTGGCGCTCCTCCACCAGGGTTGGAGGGTCTGCCACAGGCGAGTCCGGGCGCTGTTGGGGAACGTCCTCGATCTCATCCTCCGAGAGGTCGACGGACTCGCCTCGCCCTTTGGAAGGCTGCTGAGTAGGAGGAGGAGTAGGAGGTTGAGCGTCCCCAGCCGGGGAGCGCTTCTTTTCCTTCTTCTTCTTCTTCTTCTCCTTCTCCTTGCCCTTGCCTCCGTCCGGAGCAGGGCGCTTTTTTGCAGGCGTCTCCGTAAGGGGAGCCTCAGCCTTCCTCGCCGTCGAGGATCCCTTCGCTGACTTGGCAGCCGCCGACAGCTTCGGGATCCTCGGTAACGCCGAGATCGGCGTTTTCGCCGGTACCGAGCCCGATACCGACGAGGTGGACGGAACGGCAGCCGCCGATACCGTCTATGGCGTGGTCGTCTTCTTGTCGGCCATCTTGGAAGCGGAGGTCTCGTCTATCGCCCGCAGAGACTGTTCCCAACAATAAGATTTGAGTCTCGCGGAGCGGTTGCGAAGAGTTTGGGGAGTAAAATCCCTGCAAATTGGGCAAGTCCGGATGTTGTGGGACTCGCCCAAACAGAAGAGACACTCCTTATGGCCGTCGTTGAGGGCAACCTTGCGGCCGCAGGACACGCACTTCTTAAAGAGCGCGGACATAAGACGAAGAAACGCCAAACTCCGAAATCCAAAAAGACGAAAACCGAAGGGGGGGTCCGAAAGAGAGGTCAAAGACAGTCCGAAAGTCCGTAAAACCGTGAAAAAACAGCAAGCCAAGCACGACGTGAGAGGAACAAACTAAAGAACCTTCCGTACGCGGCGGCGGACGAGAAAGAACTGAGGAGAGACCGTTGCTCGGCGGGAGGAGCATGCGCAGTACCGGCGTGGGGGAGGGGTTCCCGCCAAGCGAACAAGCTCTAGAAGTTTCCGAACGCTACCGCGCAGGCGCTAAAGCTCCTAGTGTATGAAGGCACAGAGACCACGAGGAAGAACATTAGCTCATGAGAGCATTGGTGGGTATCTTGAGCTAGACCACTGAAAGATCAAAATAAAACTAACTTCCAGAGCTGGACCAAAACACAGGACTGCCTGAGTGCAAAGAACAAAATGGTGCCCTGTTCTACTCTATGTAAAAAAGTAGCTGGACCGGTAACAGAACCTTTCTTTAACATGGGTGATGGGACAACGTCCCCAACTACACCTAAAGGCAGCTGAGAATGTGGCAGGATTTTGTCCTCCAAACAACTTGCTGCTGACTTCTTGCATCTAGTCCTTGAGATAACAGCCTGAGTCTGACAATTTTTGTGCACAAATCACACAGGAAGATTTGTGAGAACAGTCAAAAAAAAATAGCCTTGCTCCATCAGCACAAGCATCCCAGAACCTCACATAATCCCTGCAGTCCCTCTCAAAAGGGCAACAAGAAGTGATTCCTTTTTTAGAGGGACTGCAGAGGAAAATGGAAGTATTTGAAGTTGCCCTTCATGGCAGTTGAAGTGGAATGATAGAACTATATCATCAGCCTGCCTCATCGGCGGATTTCACTGTTGCAAATTTTTCAGAAGTTTGTCCACCACCACCACCACCACCCCAGGTTCCCCTCAGTGGCTCCAATCAGGCCACATGGCCCTTTAATATCCCATCTTTGGTCTTCTTCTTCCTTCACCAGCTGCGGACTGGGCTGCTAAGGATGCCTCATGCCCTGATCACCGAGAATGAGGGTGATGGACATGCGGAGGGAAAGATAAAGAAAAAACTCTCCACTCAAATAGGGCCCCCCACTTCACAATGGGAATGGGAATGGGACCAAAGCACACTCCCTTCCACTCCCAGAAGCTGTCAGCACTTGGGAGTAAGGCCCAACGCCCAATGGCACATGCCAGGCCATCCTTCAGGGAAGCCAAGTTGGCCCTTCCTGGACCGAATCTTCTCATGCAACCAGTGCAAAACCACTTTACTCACAAGGAAACCTGGCCTTATGCACCCCTTCCCTGCTACCAGGTTCAATGCATGCCCACCACCGAAGCGATGCAGCCCCAATTCCCAGGTGATCCTTCTTGACTTCAGTCTGGTCCCGTCACCACTGGGAGCTTACTCCTGAGGAAACCGGGGAACAGAGCCTTGTAGAGTTCTGTCCCAGCTGCCAAACTCCTCCAGGATAAAAGGCAACAGGAGGATCATTTTAGGGATCTCATTCTGAGGAAGCATATGCATGTACAGGCTGGATTCTTGATCCGAGCCAGTGGTTTTACTCCAGAGTAAAACCTGTCCACCTGAACTACCTAGAGTTACTTGCAATTTTTTCCACTTTTGCAGGGGGGAGGTCCTGTGCCCTTTTCCCTCACAAATGTGGAAGGCCGACTGTAATTGTCTGGTGTGAAAGGACACCACCCCTTCCTTGTTAGGATGTTTTCAGCTTTCTTTATTTTGGCCAAGTGAATTTTGTCTCTGCATAGTTTTAACAAGTCACACTATCAGCATTTTTCATCGTTTATCTTGGCATGTGGAATTTTATATACTCCAAAGCTTCTAAAACAGGGTGGACTTTTTAAAACATCATTATTTTTGCAATGAAATCTTTTTTTAGGAGAGACACTGTGCCTACTTCTCCCCTTCTCCCTCTCTCTTTTCCCCAGAAAATGCAGGTCCAGTCCTACCATTAGGCAATGTGAGGTGGCTGCCTGATTTTGGATGTCGTGAAAGGGCAACACATTCATTATTATGATATTTTTTTACTGCTGGAGAAAGAAAGAAATGCCAGAATAATTTGACTGGACTTAGATATTATGAAACTTGATTGGGATGGGGGTAGTTTCTGCCATTTGCTGGATGTTGTTGCACCCTTGCACATCCTGAATCTATTGACTGTTCTCTCCTAGGGATATCCTCAAGAGTTTTGTTCCAGAAGCCAGACCTTTGTCCAATAAGGAGCTCAACTTTTTCTTTTCTCAGGGTGACACTAATGGAGATGGAAGAATTAGTTTTGAAGGTAAGTAATACTCATAATTTCCTCTATTTTTGATGTTCAACCTGTGAGTGCTGATCCCTGTGTAGCCAAAATGTTATCACCCACAATGAAAGAAAGACCTAAGTAGATTTGTGGGAACACCTTGGTTTACAGGAGTACAAAGAAATCTCTTGCAAAATCAGGGTGGCCAGATGCAAAAATAGACAGATGCACGAACTTTAAACTTTAAACTTACTAACTGCTTTATTGCTCTTCTACACTCCCAAAATAATAACCAGTAAAATCGTTTTGGTTACCAGGTGTGATTAAAAAAAGTCCTGTCTCATGTATGGACACTGGTACACAGTGTAACTTCTTGGAGTGGGGAGTCTCACCATAGGAACTCCACTGGGAATTTCAAATTCTGTGGAAGCTCATTGAGTAAGAGGCGGTTGTGGGAGAGATATCCTGGACCCAAGCTACTTAGTGCTTTGTGCATGAGAACCTTAATCTTGAACTGATGTTTAGAAGCAAGTAGGAAGCCAGTGCAGCTGCTTTTAGACTGGAAACACATGGTCTCTGAAGCAGACATCCAACTGATGCCCTCAGCCTCCAACATTTCATAGATGAAAACCAAGGCACGTGTGGCCACGCAACATCAGAATGCAGTCAAATTGGCCACCAAAGTTATGAATGAGGAAGAAGACACGTGCTAGGAGAGGCTGCCCCAGTTTGCTTTTGACTCAGTCTGGTGCCACATTCACACACTCCTCTTTGTTCAGAAACATTTGCAGTTTAAACTCAGTTTGCACTCTTGAGCTAAGCTGAGGATGGAAAGGAAATGTGGGAAGACGAGGCATAAACTGGGACATTTTAAAATCAGCTGAAAAAGAGGAATAATAGAGGATTAATCAGGGCAGCTGGAGGTCATGCTCTTCTGGATGCTGTGCTCCAAGTGTATCTTCAAAACACTTTCCATGGGCAGCCCCACATAGAGCACATTACAGTAGTCTAATCAGGGGGTAATTAAGGCAGAGAGAATTTCATCAGCATTACAATTCTCCCTCCTGTATGTAACAGTAATGGTACAGAAGCCACAGTTTCTTTTGCAGGTGGTCATTCCAGACAGAAGTAAAATGGCTATTGCAGCAGAGAGAGAAATATTTTCCTAATTCCAGTATAATGATATCTGGGGTTTTCTCCCTCTTTTCTAGAGTTCGTAGTCCTGGTTAATGAGACATGATCAAGAGGAAGACCAAGTTCACTGCATTGTAAAGCACTCTTTCTTACTATACATTCACTATGCCTTCTTTCTTGTTTCTTATTGTTGGAGAAGTATGTTAAAGAATTAGAATCATAGAGTTGGAAGAGATCACAGAGACCATCGAGTCCAACCCCCTGCTATGCAGGAACACCCATCAAAGCATTCCCAACAGATGGCAAAAACCCACTGTTTAACTTTTATTACTGTCTAGTCTTGTAAATTCATAATTAAAAGGGGCTCAACATCCAAGACAAAACTGGAACCTTATGGAGGGGGACTGTGAATGTTGAAGTTTCATTTGCAATAGGCGCTGTTATTAAGAATACTGTGTAAAAGTGAGGTTTCAAAGAGAATCAAAGATTCAAATGATTCAAAAATCTCTAAATCAAAGATTAACTAATATAAAAGGACAGAGGACAAGAAAAATCACATGGATTTTGTTTTATTAAACAAATATATTTAAGGAGAATGCTTAAACAGGCTTTCCAAGCACTGATGGATTTTTTCATTCATATCTTTAAAGTGACTTAATCTTTCACAATTTCTGCAGTCCTCCTCTACTTTTGAAATTCACTACTGTTAACATCATTTGATCTCTTTCTTAACATAACAAATGGATATTAAGTAATGAAACCATAATAACTTTGTCACAAATTTGAACAAATTCTATTATGGTTTGGCTTTTTAAAACCGTTGGTGAGAACCCAGTCAACTCTGTTCTGTAGTTCACACGCCTATTAAAACCTAGTTCCGATGAACTGAGCTCCCTAGAAAGGTATGACCACTTGATGGCACTCCTGTTTTGCTCAAATGTGTTGTTTACACCAGTGGTTCCTAACCTGGGATCTGGGGACCCCTAGAGATCTGTGGAACCCTCAGAGGGAGTCCGCAAAGCCCTGCTGCTGGACCCCAACAGCGGTGGCAGCAACACTTCCCTGCCAATAGCTGACTCTTCTCAGAAAGGAGGGGAAAAGATGTGGGGGTGTCGGGATGGCCCTCCATATGAGGGGGATTATGGTTTAGAGTGTAGATAGAATATGCTCATAAACGTTTCGCTGACACTAAAAGATCCCCAAACCCTTTGTACAAACCTGGCGATCTTGTTTATCTCTCCTCCAAAAACATTTCCTCTCCTTCCCCTTCTAAAAAACTCTCTCCTAAATACCTCATCCCCTTTCTTGTCAAGCGTGCTATAAATAATGTTTCCATTAAATTGCAATTGCCCTCATCTCTTAAAGGTATCCACCCTGTTTTCCATTCTAGCCTGCTCAAGAGGGACCCTTCGCTGGACTGTTCGACGCCTGATCCCATGGTTCCGCCACATTGATTTCCTCCGTAGAAGACTTGTATTGTTCTTCTGCAATCTTATGTACCACTGTTTATTCTTTTTCTGTTGTTTCTTTCTTTGGAAGGGGGGCAGGATGCCGGGATGGCTCTCCATATGAGGGGGATTATGGTTTAGTGTGTAGATAGAATATGCACAACTGTTAGTAATTTTCCTGACTGCTTTGTAGTAAGGATACAGCAGGTGTACATTCCTAAGTTGCTGTTCTCATAACGTTCGCTAAAGGAGACAGATAGTAGCTATGGTGACCTAACGGTCATCCTGACCTGCAGTAGAGAAAATATGCACTCGCTTATCTCTCGTGTGAAAGGGAACTGTTTAACCTTAGAGTCTTTGGGAATATTTGTCACTTCTGTCTTTTGAGGCTTGTGTTCACTGCTCTGCATCTTCTCCAATAAATCTGTTATGCGAGTTTATGGATTTTGTGTACGAGTCTGATCCTGACAGGGGGAGTACACGTGCACATCTTGGCCTTGCTCCTCAAGAAGGAAGGAAGAGGGAACTCCGCATTCAATGTCAGATCGGATTAAAGAGTTCAAGGGAGACACTCAAATTCATCAACTACATATGGGAACCACTCAGCAAGGGCTGCTTTTCTGCTTTCCTTCTGCCTCTGCTTTCTCTCTCTCTCTTTACCTCCCTCTCTTCCTTCTCTGTGCTCCCTACAGATGCGAGTGAGTGATCTGAGTGAATAATAGGCTAGTTTTTCATTTCAGAAGGGTGCTGCTGCCTCTGCCACTGGATAGAATGCAGACACCAAGGCACACAGTAGCAGGCATGTGCACATTCCCAAACTGCTCCCTCCTTTGCAAAAAAGGAGCAGTTTCACAGGCCACCCCAACCACCCCACTGCAGCATCCCTGACAAAATGCAAACAACAGCAGGCATGTGCGTATGCCCAAACTGCTCCCTCATTTGAAGACCCCTGGTGAACAACTTTAAATAAATATTTGTGTAGGTGAATCTAAAGTTAAATATTTAAATATTAAGTTAAGTCTTGGGGGTCCCCAGCAAGGAATTATATTTACACTGCAGAGTGTAACTCCTTGAACAATAACTCCCAGAATCCCCTAGGAAACTGGCCATTCCATCTGATTTTGGGAGTTGTAGCCTTAAATGTAATTAATCTAAGGCCCTTTCTGTACGAGGAAGTTAAAATGGGCCAAGGCGTCCTGTCAGGGAGGTCGTCCGCACCTTGTATCGGACTAGGTTTGGACTATTTACCTTAGTTCCGCACCTTAGTTCGATCTAAAACACCCCCAAGTGGTCCTCCAGCATGCTATGTGAGGACTGGAAAAAATCAGTGTTTCAATTTTCCGGAGCGCACCATTTCGTTCCTGCTCACTTGTGCAGATGTGCAGGCTCGCACCAATGCGAGTCTGCGATCAGCGGAGGGTGGGCCATGGGCGTGGTCAGTGTCAGTAGTTGGTCCGGACCCACGAAGAACAGGAAGCCACCATTTTCAGCCTCAGCAGTGCGGATCTACGGACCTCGCACTGCTCCGATTCGCCCTGCAACAAGAGAGGAACCCTGCAGAAGGGCTTAAGAGAAAGTCCATGTTGCTTCAAAGAGAGAAGAACCGGTAAGTAACGGCATGGAGTGATTCACTCGCCTCATGCGGAAAGGGCCTAAGCTTGGCTTAAACCACATTTGGGAGCAGGACTACGGACAGTTGAAAGCATCACTACCAGGAAAACAAACCGTTCTCTACTAAAGTCCTTCACAGGTAATGATAGGTGGGCTGCTCTAGATTTAAGAAGGAATATGGATAGCAAAAAGCAGGCAAACACAAAATTCACTTCCCCATGCCTTTCCCAGCTAGGCCAAATATAGGGGCACATAAACATCCACGTTTTCACCAGAAAGCAGGTGATCTTAAGCTCCTCTCTCATGGAATACCAAGCTGAGATAAACTATGAGTCTTGCTGTACTACATATAAAATGATCCTTTCAGTCCCCTTGAATCTCTGTAGCACAATATTGGAAAGGCTGGCAAGTGCTCCTGGTGGTCAAGACCCACTATCACACCTGCTGAAACTAAACGGATCTGGGACTGGTTAATGTCTGTATGGAAGACTACCTGGGAGTCCTATGGACTCTGTTCTGAGTTGGCAAAAGGCAGTGGGATATAAATCAATTAATACAAATAAATAGAGAATGAGACTCCACATTAGCCTGAATTGTGGTTAGCGAGATAACCTAAGGATGCCATAAGTCAGGACGTTTTATCATGGGGATACATTGATGATCCATGTCTCATCACAGGAGGTCCCAACAGTTATGCACATCCATTGTATCTGTCATTGCTGTGGTCAGTTTTGCATCTCTTCATGAACATCCATCTAGTATTGCTCCCCTCTGCATTTAGCTAGTCGGGTTCTCCAACAGCAGACAGCAGAACCAAACTCAACACTTTACCAGCTAGGTAGAACTTTCCAGAGCTTAGCGTTCATGAAGCAAGGATTTCTTCATGCCATAATCTGGTGCTGAGTAGTGTTTTGCAGAGCATGATGTGAACAGCCATACTTTCTGCAGAAGCAGTTCCCAGTTCCCATTGAATTATCTGTCCTATATGAATTTGTCCACTGCTTTTTTTTTTAGAAATCCTCTAGGTACCTGCTTACCGATCATTACATCTTATGATGACGAGTTAGATCTATAATCCACAAATAAGTAAACAATTTGTTTGGCTTTATCCCTGAACCCTTTTTCCACTCAGAGGGTTTACTTTGGCTTAGCTTCAACAATAATGCAACGAAAACTTCCCCTGTTCACCAAGTTCTCTGAGTTTGGAGTGATCGTTATTTGAAGATGATGATCAAGAATGCTTGAACTCTAGAAGATGAGCTGGTAACAATATACACACAACCAGAGTTCTCTCCTGCCCCCCGGCGTGCTTTCACTCACAGCTTTTTAACTTATTCTTGAGAGAGATTCTCTAAACCTTTAATCATCCTCTAAACTTTAGGACCAGAGTTATTGTTGAATTAACAGAGAAAACCTGAATAATTCAGTAATCCAAAGATCACCCTCTCTGATTATGCTGCTGACAGCAGCCAGAAACATCTTTAGACAATTGCATGGCGCATCAGGGTCACAAGATAGTGTTACTAGGCCCTTGGCGACACTTGACAATCTCTTTAATGATCGTCATGGATAAAGTATATCAGGTGGTAGCAACAGCAGCCACGAAGGTGCCTCACTTTGCTTTCATACTGAAAGCACAGAGTCAGAGCTTGTCCGGGGATTGTCTAAATATCTAGGGATTTGGTGGGAGTTGTACCTAAACGGACAGGCTCACTTGAAATAGACTTCTCTGATGCAGACTCTCCGATACCACCTTTGACATCGACCACAAAGCCACTGGCTCATCATCCACTTCCCTAAGCAAAACACTATCAATTGCTGCAAATTGAATTCAAAATGCAAAAATAGTTTGTTCTCAATTATCTCAGCAGTTGGAGAGGAGGGAGCTGGGTTGTACCTTTCCCAGTAGGCTCAAGCTAAAGCAAACTACTGCAGTCCCTCCTAGCTTTTCTGTTTTTCCTCATGGATAACTTCTTCCATCCTGACCACCATCAGATATTGCTTGGCCGCAAATGTCCCAATTTTCACCCATGAAATGTTGGAGGGTATGCAGTCAGGGGACACCCAGCATTGTATAGTGGTTTGAGCATTGGACCACAAACCTAGAGACCAGAGTTTGATTCCTTGCTCAGTCATGGAAACTCACTGGATTATCTTGGGCACATCACATACACTTAGCCCCAGAAAACCCCATGATAGATTTGTCTTAGGATTGCCATAAGTTGGGGAAAACTTGAAGGCACACAACAAAAACAACAATGAAGTCAGTGGCTGGGTACCATTTTCATTAACTGCTTCACAGATATGTCTCTAGTGGCCTCCAGAAACATGGAATGGTCTGTCTCTGTGGTCCATTAAAAGATTTTGTGGATTCTCAAAAAAAATTTTTTTAAAGGATTGTGGCTGAGGTCAGGAGGCAGAGAGAAACTGGCAAGGGGGGACACAGATTACAGAATCCTTCCTGCTAATCGGAAAGTAATTAGCCCTGGCTCCAACTGCACTGCCGCTCTTCTTATTTCTTTAGCTTTGTCTGAACTGTCTTCTACTTTGTTTCTTTACTGCCTCACCATCAAGCATTGCGGGTGACAATGCTTCCCAAAAGTCAATGGTTTAAGACAAAGAGGTAGCATTTAGCAAGCTAAACTTCCCTAAATGTATTTCAAGTTTCTTGCGTCAAGTGTATGTAATTAAGATGCCCTTTTTTCATTAGTGGTCTTGGCCCCGGATGATTTAATACATTCTAATTAAGGCTGACAGAAAGCCATGCTTCAGATGAACAGTGCCATTAATTAATAAATAAATACCAGTAACTGTAGATTACCACCTGTATCATTATCCAGAAGTATTGCCTTCATTCTGAAATGCAGTTCTTTTTTGCTTTTGTAACCAATCTTTCAGATAGGACGAGTATCACTTTGGAGGGGAACTTGGCATCCAGTTTCAATCTCAAAAGGCACAATTCTCAATAGCCCTTGTACAGTGGCATCGTCATTATCACGTTCCTGACGGACATAATTGTCTGTTTACGATGCAGTTCGCTTCAGTTAGTTAATTATTTCCAAATATAGAGAGAAGAAGGATTACCGGAGGTGCCTTTCACATCTGGAAGCAGTTTACTCACCATGTAGGTGTTATTAGGATGTAATCAGTCTTAACTGTGGTTAATTCAAAGAGGACAGTTTTGAGCTATTATATACAAACATTTGCGTAGGAATGTGGGGGTGGAGGGAGCAATTCTCCCCAGGCAGCAATGTTTCTGGGGTGTCCTGGCCCATAGCCATGCCCCTGTGCACCCTGACCACGCCCCCACACATTGGCCCCACCCCTCCTGCCCCCCTCCATACACTCCAAGTTCCGCCACTGTATATGAAGCTGGCTTGTTTCTATGAACCATAGTTAAGATTAACAACCATTAAGGGTTCAGACATAACACTAAGCTGTGGTTAGTTGAAAATGGAAGTGGACACTCCCTATCTCTTCCCTATGACTTTGTCAAAGGCGGAGGAGAGAAGATGAATGCATGAGCCCAAGTTTCATTCATGTAAAGCTAAATCACATAGTTATACCAAACCAAACAGCTGAATCGAGCCATTGGTTGATCTACTGTCTAGACTACAAGCCCAGCCAGTGTGATGTACTAGTTTGAATGCTGGACTAGAACTTTGGGAGACCACCGTCCAAATCTCCACTTGGCCATGGAAACCCACTCAGTGGCCTTGGGCAAGTCTCACCCTTTCCTCTCAGAGGAAGGGAATGGCAAACCTCTGAAGAAATCTTGCCAAGAACACCCAGGACAAGGCCACCATAAGTTGGAGTGGACTTGAAGGTGTGTTGTCGCTGTGTGTCCTTGAATCATTTCTGACTTATAATGACTCTAAGGGAAACCTATCACAGGATTTTCCTGGAAAGATCTGATCAGAGAGGTTTGTCTCTGAGTCTGAAAAAAGTATGACTTCCCAAGGTCACTGCATGAGTTTCCATGGCCAAATAGAGAATTAAATCTTGGTTTCCCAAAGTTCAAGATCAACACTCAAACCATTACACCATGCTGCCTCTTTTGAGGGCATTTGGAGAGACTTAACAGTACTTGGTTATACTGACTAGCAGTGTCCCTCTGGGGTTGCCAGAAGGAATTTCTTTACCTGGAGATGCTAGCAACTGAAAGCAGGGTCTGCTACATACAAAGCATGTGCTTTACCATAATGTTGATTCCCCTTCATCTCCAATTTTCCATTATGAGTCAAGACAGACAGCTTTTAGGCAGCCCTGGCCCATGCAAGGGTGACACCCCATCTGCAGATTTTAGGATAAATTGCCCTTCTCTCAGATCTTTGGCCACTTACCATTTTGCCTCTTTGAATAATCAAATAATTTACACAGGACTTTAGGATTCTAAATTTGATGGGCACACTGAAGCTCAAACTAACATCAGCCAAGCCTGCCTTTTCCAGAGTGGGGCCCGTACCCCAAGAGAGTAGCAAACTGTAGTCCAGTAGCCATTCTCTTTTTCTTGGGGGAGAGAGCTGAAGGTACCACTCAGTCTCCTTATCCCCTAAATGAGCCTACTGTTCCATTTTGTCAGTACTGAGAAAAGATTAAGGAATCAGCAACAGCAGCTGGTGGTTTCCATGTCAATGGGATGGTGAATCCACTCCAGGGTTTAATCCAGACTTTAAAGTATCCATCTATCTAGAGTTCTATACCCATTTTGGGGATAGGATTCACCACCTTGCTCCTTTAAAGTTCAGACTAAAACTCAGCAAAAATTCATTGCCTCACTGACATCAAAAGCACCAGCCACAACTAGCCAGCAGTCCAACCACCTTCTGCATGTGAAATAGGACAGACGAAACCGTCTTGTCCTTCACCCCAGATGGCAAAACATTTTAGGCCACCTTAGAAGTCAATGAATTAATTCACTGTGAGGAGCACGGGAGTTTCTGCAGTTCTTTCTACAATATCATCCCTGGGTTTAAATAGAAGAAGAAAGAAACCTAGCTCATTAGTTAAGCAAGACATTTGAGCAGGGGCTCAAATTGAGCATCTAATCCATGAAAAGGTAACCCAAGTAGCTATTGTCACCTTTTGAATCCTATATAAATTGGGCAGATGACTCAGAGCCAAAGGTACCATTCTGCCCCCCGATCGATTCAGCTTCTTTCCCTCAGTCCCTGGGAACCGTACAAGGTGAGCAACCAACTCCAAGGTTAAAGGGCTGAAACGCCTGTGCCCAACTGACTAAGTAGTAAGTACCCAGATGCCTCTTTAAAAATTAATTTATTATCTAATGTTTATTATGCGTTTTCCTTTTGTGTGCTTGAAGAAAGCATCAAAAAGCTCAGCTGGTTCATGGACGGAAGGGCAGAAACATTTGTGAACAGAAGAAATTTATTTTCATTTACAAGCAAAGAGACTTCGCCTAAACATTAGGAAAAATTTCTTTACTGTAAGAGCTGGTCGACAGTGATACCCACCTGGGAGGGCAGTGAATCTTCCTCTTTGGTCTTTAAACAGAAATTAAATGGGCATCTTTGGGAAGTGCTTTAGCTGTTTATTCTTGCTGGCAGGCGTTGGACTGGGTGGCCCTAGCCGACCTTTCAAACTCTATGATTCTATCGTTCTCCAAAATGGAATTAATGCCTATTTCCTGCCAGAACCTGTCCAGATCCAAAAACTGGAATTATTAGCTATTTTAGCAAAAGCATTCTATGTTCATATTTTCCCACTCTAGATACTTTCTTTTTCAAAGATTTTTTTATTACTATCTCTCTAGAAAAAAAACAGCCACCTCATTTCTGTGTATCTAAAATGTACATTTCAAAGGCATTGTTCTAGGTACCTCATAGTTGATCAGAAGGTTGAAGATGCATTAGATATTTAAGGCTAGGCTTGACTCAAGAAAAGAAGAAATTATTTTAATTTCCAAAGGGGTAGCCCTATTAGTCTGTTCTGGCCAAATCAACACAGAATTCGGTGGCACTTTAAGCACAGGCATAATTCATTACAGCGTGAGTTTCCTGGGCTATAGCTCACTTGGTCTCATACAATAATAAAGACATGCTATAATAAATGTGTTAAGCCTTAAAATGCCACAGAACATTTTTAACAGTTTTAATGTCATATATGTGAACAAGGTTACCAATTGTGCACACAGTTTAAAGGTATAAAAAAATTAGACTGATGAACTGGTGTTGTTATTGATCTGTTTTTGCATCCCTTCTGCATCTTGCATTGCTGGAAAAAGAAAGTATGTTGTTTCACTTGCCTGTTACAGCATTTTTAATTCTTTCTTGGGACAGATTAATATGAGCATCAGCGATCTTCTCAACCCTTCCGATATTGCTGCCGCTCTCAGAGACTGCCAAGGTAAAACTGCCTGCGTATTGTTCTTGTCGTTGTTCAGATGTTTTTTTCTTGAAAAAAAAAATACTCATGGCATCATGGGGGGGCATCTTTTGGTGACTCTATGAATACTTCAAAAGTGTTCTTAGGGAAGGAGTCCCCAGAGATGGTTTTGCCCTTTCCTTTCTCTGAAATACAGCCTATAACACCTGATATTCATGGGTGGTCTCCCATCCAAGTACTAACCAGGTCCAATCCCTGCTTAGCTTCCAAGATCAGATGATCTGGTACCTTTAGGGCATTTAGGCAGGATCTCAAAACTTTTTATTGCACTGTAAGTGAACTATGCTATACCAGTTAGAGCAAATATTTCGGGAGAGTGTGATATTTGTTGCTGTTGCCCTTTTTTAAAAAAGATATCCAAATGATGTTTCTGTTGCCCTAGACTATTTTTGGGGAATTCCTAGAAGCAGAAAGTGGGGTTCTTTTTAATGATGACATGTATTTTGTATTTTTGTTTCTCAAAAAAGGTCTACATAGCAAAATGAAAGGGTAATTCTGCAGGAAGAGATTTATGCCATGCAACCTAAAAGCAGGATTTTAAGCCTCCCATTTTCTGCAGTTTTTATTTTCCAGCTCTCATTCAGCATCTCGCAGCTCCTAGTGATCACTAAGCCTGATCCATCTTCATTGGGCTGCTTCTCTCCCCATTGAATCCACTGATTTGTTATGAAGAGGGCTTGTTCTCCTGCTAACTGCAGTTTCCCCAGTCATACATTCTTCTCTTCTGCAGCCCTGTTTTTGGCTATTTCCACACTACACTCTTATAGTGTGATTATTCCACTTTCAACGTCCTATGGAATCCTGGGGTTTGCAGTTTCGGGAGGGGCTGGCTGGCCCTCCTGAAACCGCAAACCCCAGGGTTCCATAGGATGTTGAAAGTGGAATAATCACACTATAATAGTGCGGAAATGTTTGTCTCTGCCTTTAGGCACAAGGTAAATGAGTTTGCAATTGGAAAAGGTGGTGGACATGAACAAAATCATTGCACCGCACATTTGCCTAATCTTTTTTTAAAAAAGTTACATAAGCCAATGGCAATGAACAAACTCCATCTTACTTATGCAGTGCATGAAATAATAATCCCTTGCGTGCATATGCTGATCAGTTTTATGAAATGAACAGAGATGGAGATTTGCATACCATAAAAGCAGTGGGAAGGTTTTTTATCCAGTGCAGTTAAAACAAGGGTCCAAATGTTAGCTGGACCAACACAGTCTGAATGAACACTAACACTGTATGTATAATTAACATAATTTTAATGTATTTTAATTATATTCTATGTTCATCCTTTTAACATGAATGAAGCAAACCTGTTGGGGCAATGTGTCTTCATCAGTGGACTTGCACTTGTGGGAACTAGTATTGCACAATTGCACAGTGTCAATACCAGCAGAGGGGGCTGCTGTTGTGTTATTTTGTAGCAGACCCAGCAAAGTGAATGGTACACATGGGTTCCAATGCACAACGGAACCAATGCACATTGCGTCAGTCCTGATGGGCAAGACATCAGTCCCAATGAACATAGAGCATCAGTAAGCATTAGGCTGTCTCACCAGTATCCCACTGTACATTTTCCCAATTCAGTCGCTAGGTTTCTTGGCACCTCAGCTACTTCATTAAGTACACACAAAGTTTTGCTACAGAAAAGGTCATATGGGATTCTGGCAATCATTTTTAAATACAGTCATCCCTCCACATTCTCTAGGGTTAGGTTTTTCCATGAAAGTGGAAAAATCATGAATAACTCTAGGCCCTTCCAAACCATATTTAACACACACAAAATAGTATCATCACCATATTCAACACACCATGGATTCCTTTAAGGCACCAGGAATCCTTCACAAGGCAGAGTTGGCTGGCTGGTGGGGCTTACTGCCCCCTCAATTGCTGCCCCACACCATTTTTAATGGGGACTTATAAGCCTCGTTTGCAGTTTCTCAGTCTCACGTGGCTTGCAGTCCCTATGAAAAATGGCACAGGGAGGCAGCAGAGGTGACAGCAAATAATCTGTGAACAATCAAATCCACAAGAGTGAAACCTGCCAATGTGGAGGGCTGACTGTAGAATGAATATCTTTATTCATGCTCTCCACGCCATTTAGAAATTTAGGGGTCTCTGTGATGTCTGTTCCAAGGGCTAGTCTAGGCAATGTAACAAACCAGTGAATTTCTCAGCCAGAATACTGTTGGTAAAATATAACTGTGTGCCTCAAGTTTACATATCCCTATCCTTTTGAGATAATTGCATGAGACGGCACACCAGAAGCTACTTGCAAAACATCATCTCCATCATTCAGTGTCTAGCAAAGGCTGGGGAAGCCATTTAAAAGCCAGAATTCTGGATTCTGTAGTTTACTGAGACGAAAGAGCTCTCTGGCTGAGAAATCTACATGCCCCTCCCTAAACTGCAAAATCCAGGATTTCACAGGATGTTGAAAGTGGAATAATAGCGCTATAAGAGTATAGGGCGGAAATGGCCTAAGTCAAAAGGAAGTAGCTATCATCTGTTCCTAAATGTCTAGTTAACTGCAGCTTTCTTTTTCTGTCTTAGCTCCAGATAGTTTCAACCACAAAAAATTCTTTCAGATCACCGGCATGTCTAAAAAGAGCAGCAGCCAAGTGAAGGAGATATTCCGGATCCTAGACAACGATCAGAGCGGCTTCATTGAGGAAGATGAACTCAAGTGAGACTTTTACCTTTTCCCCCTCCAACTTCTAAAATGATTGTGTGTGTACCCCATGTGCTGCGATAGTTACGCATCCTCCAAATGTACCAGTCTGATACGGACGATCTCAATTAATCCTCTGTCATCCCACTTTTTCAGCTGTATTTAAAATGTCCCAGTTTCCCTGTCCTCCTCCCACTTTTCCCCTTTTGTCTTCAGCTTATTTCAATTGCACTCAGTTAGCAAGGGGGGAACAGAGAGGATAGGGCAAATTCTTGTCCTTCCTAGGAGGCACAGACAAAAACAAACTTGTGTCCTTCCTCATCAATCCCTTTTGCCATCTTGACCAGATTCAGATGCTGCTTGGCCATAAATGTCCCAGCTTTCATTTGTGAAATTCTGGAGAGTATGTTGCTATAATGCTGAACTAGGATGAAAGAGATCAAGATTCTAGTCCTCAATGAAGCAAAAAAACTCACTGGGCAATCTTGGACCAATCACTCTCTCCTAGCCTGATCTACCTCACAGGACTGCTGTGAGTATAAATGAGGAAGAAAGAGCAGGAGATATGGCCATTTCGACACTATAGTGTTATAATGCTATTATTGCACTTTCAACATCCTTTGCAGTTGAGGGAGGGGCATTTAGAATTCTCAGCCAGAGAGCTCTTGGGCCTCAGTAAACTACAAATCCCAGAATTCCACAGGAGGTTAGAAGTGGAATAACAGCATTATAACAGCATAGTGCAGAAAGGCCCTTAGAAGCAATTAGTTACAGATAATGAGTTGATTGTTGTTTTTATGTGCCTTCAAGTCATTTCCAACTTAATGGTGACCCAAAGGCAAACCTATCAGAGGATTTTCTAGGGCTGAGAATGTGTGACACACCCAAAGTCACCCAGTGGGTTTCCATGGCTAAGCTGGGAATTGAACCCTGGTTTCCAGAGTTATAGTACAACATTCAAACCACTACACCACCCTGAATTGATTGTAATTAATTTCTTTTCACAGTGACTAAAGCATATGTTTCAGAATATTATAATGTGGGATAATTTCATCTCTTTTGCAATATATCTTTGTTGTAGCAATTCCTGTAGCTGTTATTGTTTATTTGATCTATATCTTGCCTTTCCTCATGAGACAGTTAAAATCACAAATTACAAATGTTTTAAACCGCAAAATCTATAACTAGTTTAGTTACTTTCATAGTTACTGGACTATGAGCTTACTACTTAGCAGTATTTCATGCTACCAAGCCAGCATCTTATAGCAATCTGGTATCTCAAGAAACTAAAAAGAAACTAGTTGGTCACTTCTAGATCATGAGAAAGTAGCAAATAACTTTTTAAAAAGAAGACCTATCACAGCAACAAACTTAATGCAGGTGTCTTGGAACTGAAACTATAACTAATTACTTTTATAAGAAACTTTCTGAGCTCTGAAATCTAGGAGAGCCATGACTAGTGTCTAGAAGACAGTGGAAGAACGGTGGGATATAAATGTCGAATAGAGGAACAAATACTTTCCATCTTACGTAGGAGTAAGCTGTATTGAACATAGTCAGACCTACTTCTGTGTGAGCATGTGTAAGATTGCACTTCATCTCTCCAGACTGTTTTTCCTCCAGGAAACAGCTGTTAAGTCAAACTTTTCTACTCTTTAACATCTAGTTGTATTATTTTAAAAAGTACCCTAAAACAAGCCATGGTTTATTGTGACAACCAAATGCATCTACTGTAGAGTGTGACCTTCCATTTCTAGTGCAGTTAGGCCATGAGATACCTTACTGTAACATTTATTCAGTGATTATTCCCTTTCCTAAACTCTACTGTTAGTTTGCTGTAAAAAGAGCTCCATATTTCTCATCATCCCCCACAACCAATTTGAATTAATTTACTGATCTTATAATAAGCTTTCATGTTGCACAGGATTCTTTTTTCAGGTAGGTGTTCCAAGCATCACAGCATTCTTTTTTCAGCTGCATGTTATTTTTTTCCCCTTCCTCTCCCCCTTAGATATTTCCTCCAGAGGTTTGAGTGTGGTGCTCGAGTGTTAACAGCTACAGAAACCAAAACATTTTTGGCAGCCGCAGACCACGATGGAGATGGAAAAATTGGGGCAGAAGGTAAGTACCCAGCTGATGTGAAATGGTTCTCCTTGTTTCCGCCTCTACCTCTTTATCATTTTTCTCATAAAAAAGATAGTTGGAAGCTGGCTGGCTGCTGTCCTATGTAGTATCAGCTCTTGGGACAAATTGCACCAACATCTCTCCCAGAGGAAATGAATTCTCTCAGTTAATAGCAGTTCCGTTATAAAAGCATCAGCCTAGAAAAAGGTCCACAACAAAGCTTAAGAAAATTATTTGTTTTGGATGATAACTCCCAGCCTCCCCTAGTAGCCATCCTGAATGGGGAATTCTAGAAGTTGCGGTCCAAAAAGGTAACTTTTCCAGAGATCAGTGCTCCATGTCCCAGCTTCCCAAAGATGAGGCAGTAGCAAAATGGGGACAAATACTAAAGCTGATTGGTGAGGATCCTAGGGAAGGACTAATAAATTCTGGATGAAGTAGGTTACCTGTGCCCCTGAAGATCTTTGCCCAGAAAATATCTCAGGTTTGGTGCTTGAGGGTGTACCAGCAACTGCCACCCACTTCCCACATGTTAAAGTGTATAGTACCCCAAAGCGAGTCAATTTATTTTGGCATCTGAGGCTGAAAAATCCCACTCATGTTCTTCTGCTTCCCCAACAATGAACACTCAAGTCATAATAAATACCATTTGCTGCCCTTTCATAACAGACTCAGGCCCTTTTCACATGGGGTTTAAAAAACGGTGTAGATCGACCTCCACGGAGGTCGTCTACACCGTTACGCGAATTGGGGTGGATTACTTGCGAGTAAATCCACACGCCAATCAGCAGTCGGGCGCCTGCAAGTGGCGGCGCTGTGTGCTTTTGAAAAACCACATTTTATGTGGTTTTTCAAAGGCACGGGGCGTTCAGCCCCGTTGCAGCGCCCGTATGGATTTACGGAGGCGCGAAAGGGCGTCCCTGCAGATCGGGCAGGGGGCGGGATTTCCAGCTGGCGAACTTCTCCGATTGGCGGAGAGGCTCCGCCAGTCAAAATCCGCCATTTTGGGAGCTGCCGGGCGCTGAGGACGCCGCGTGATGCTGCTGCATGTAGAGCAGCAAAATGCGTTACTCCGCGCAGCGACGGAACAAGGTAAGCCCCGTTTTGGCGTGGCTTGCCTTGTTCCACCGCCCGCGTGTGAAAAGGGCCTCAGTCACACTCTGCCAAAGGGTAGGACTGGCCTTAATATATCTAAAGGCTTTTGCTCGGGCTAGTAGCTACAGAGAGGCAAACTGAAGGCATTACCTCCCTCCCCGCCCCCGGCTCCAATGAGATCTTCCTTTAGCCTCCAACTTTCTAGCATTGGAAATAGGATGTATCCAGTCTGACTGAAAAGTCCTAGGTTTTGTTTCTGATCTTTCCAATTTTAGACTGAGTTAAAATAAACTGACCTGGGGGAACTGGTTAAAAAGAAAAAGTCTCTGATTGCACTAGGAGCTGACAGAAAACATTCTGGGATACACAAAATATGTATGGATCTCCAAAATGAAACTGGAAAGATCAGGAACAAAATCTGAGACTTTCTGGTCTTTTTGATCAGTCTGGATGCCCCTTGAGATATACTGAACATTTTTTTCATCCCCACATAGCTTACATTTGTGTTTGCATTCTCTTGCCCACCCTTTTTTTTACTTGGATGCCTAAATTCTGTTTGTAAATACTCAAGTGAAGTTTTAATTTCATGCAGTGCTAGAAATTGGGGAGTGAAGGAAAATGTCATGGGAGCAGAATTGGTACTTGGGGGCAATACCATCTGGTAGGTTCACCCCTGACTCTGCTAAGTGAGAACAACAGATGAATCCTGTTGGAGAAAGCCATTTACAGCCTGTTGGCTTTAGCGAAAGCTTTTCTTCTTAGTCTAATTGCTTCACGGAAGACAAGGAGAAGCAGTCGTCTTCCCAACTTTCTTAATTCTTCCTGAACAACTGGATATACTATATGTAATGTGAGACAAGATGGACAAATGGATGGATGGGTGTGTGAATACATAGATGGAGGGGGGCAAGAGTTTTGTGACAAAGAATGCAGGATGACATGACTCCAGCTCTGCCCAAGGCTGGTATGCAGTTGCTGAAACATTAGCCCCAATTTAATATAGCCTATATTGGAATCCAGCATTATCCTTCCATCCAATTACTCAGAAGCATCTAAAAAGCCTGCAACCAACACCAGAAGCTGCCTTGTCTTGAATTGGTCCCTGTTGCCCAGTATTGTGGGCAGCAATGGTTCAGACAGGTTTTCCAGCTCTGCCTGATGCTGCCAAGGGCTTGACCTGGGACCTTCTGTGTACAAAGCATGGACCCTGTCACCAGAAAACGGTCAGTCTCAGGACAGGCATGAAGGCAATGGCCCTCACCCACTGTTGCCTCTGAACCAGCATTCAGAGTCATATCTGGATATGGGACTTTCCAGTTCACCACAACTGATATACTGGTGGTGGATCAGGAGTGGGAAAACCAGGCCCTCCAGATGTTGCCAGACTACATCTCCCATGGCTATGCTGAGCAAGCTAGGGCTGCTGGGAGTGGCAGTCGAGCACCTGGAAAGCCATGAGTTGCCCTCCTCTGCTGCAGACCTCTCTTTTGTCATGCTCTCTAGTTTTGGACTGGGATAAGAAGCAACTGTCCACTACAAGACAGCATTTGCAATTCATGTCTCCTTTCTTTGGTGCAGAATTCCAGGAAATGGTGCACTCCTAAGGTGCTGAAAATAATTATGCATGGTGGACCAGCTGATGCATTTCTGGCAGATGCTCCTCCCAAAGCTTGGAATCCCAGGAATCCTTTGTTAATGTTGCTTTATTCTTGATTGTGTGTTACTCATTTATAGGTTTACACTAGTGAATTAAGGTGATTTCATGCTAGTGTAGACCATGGTCATCATCACAGCAGTTCCTACACTGAAAATTGCATATGCATTTCTCACTTCGTTTTCTTCTAGCCTTTTTCTGCCTTAGGCGGAGGCCCTCTAGATGTTGTTGAACTGCAATTCTCTGCAACCCAAGCCAGAATAGCAAACAGTGAAGACTGCTGGAAATTGCAGTTCAGCAGTGAGCGGGGGGGGCACAATTTCTATACCTGATCTCAGCATTACCCCAAAAAGTGATGCAGAAATTGTGCTAAGTTTGGATTGTGGAGTCTAGGCTCAAATTCTTGCTACACATGCTGTGAAACTCATGGTGTGGCCAAGGACATTTTTCACATACCACATTTTCTGGTGACCAGTGCTCTGAACTTGAGACTCAATCATCCACAACTTGCTTATTCTCCCCACTCCCATCTATCAGTAGTTGCATTTATATTCTACCTTCTTCCAATGAGCTGAAGATGGTACATATAGCTCTCCTTCTCTCCTGTCTTCACAACAACCCTGTGAGGTAGGATCCGTGAAGAGAAAGGATCTGGCCCAAGGTCACCCAGTGAGTTTCATAGCTCAGTGGGGACTTGAATCTTGAAGTCCCAGGTCCTAATGCAACACTGCACCACACTGGCTGTGAGTTCTGTTCTCTTGCTTAAGCAAACTGGAGCTCTTTGCAAGATCTAAACATTTGTCTCACAGAAACATCATCATATACAGGTATACCTCTCCAATAAGGCAGGTTAGGTTGCAGATCATAGCTGCAATGTGAATATCACCTTAAGGTGAATCACAACCTTTTCTTTTCACTTGCCAGTGCATATACATAGAAGCCTAAAAACATACTTCCACTTTCATTTATTAAGAGAACAATAGTGCTAGGCTTTAAAAAGATGCAGAAGTAAATATAAATAAATAAATAAATTACCAGAACACGACACTGACACACAGTGAACAAACATTGTAAACAAGCCAAGTACCGGTAACAAAATGTTACTATATTGTATCATTAAAAAAAAGCTTATTAGGGAACTGGTCTAAATTGAAGCACCGTAAGGCAAAGTATACCTGTAGTCCCTCTAATGTTGGACCCTATATTCTGCTGATTTTGTATGGGAAAAATAAGCAAAAAAAAAAAACTTCTGCAACTCATTAAGTCTTGGCATTGGGCTGAGTAAACAAAGGAAATGTCTTCATACACGACACAAGAACATGCATTTGAGTCCTTTCAAAGCTGGATGGAAACCTCTTAATATAGAAAATAATATCAAAAGGAAATGGCATGTACAAAGCAGCCCATGCTATTTTTATAATAGTGTTAGGATAAGAGTAAAACAAAGCCAGTATAGGCTTTGCAATGTGGAAATGCCATAAGAACTTTGTTTCTTACATGTCTATCCCATCTTTTCTCAGGGTGGGGTTCACAGCCTTCCTCCGCACTTTATCATCACTACAACCTTGCATAGTAGTCCAGTCTAGAGGGACTGGTCCAAGCTTCATATCCCAAGTCCCAATGTACTCTTCTTGAGACATAGGTGTCATCTTCATTTAGACCTGAAGCTGTTTTGTCAATTCACTGATTAACATCTGGTTTCATTTGCTTTCACGTAACTGAAGACAGAACCCGATGGTGCACCTATTTGTAGGCTTAAGTTCACCTCTTCATTCCCATTAAAAATACATCAGCAAGTCAGTTCCTTCTTAGATAGTGAAAGGTAAATTCTGTACATCTAAGTGGCAACGGATGATCTGGAGAAAAGTCCCAGCAATCTCCGAAAATTCTCTACGGAAACATCCCTTTCAGACCACAGCAACAAATTATTTGGACAACCTTATTCATGGAATGCTCTGTCACTGTCTCAAAGAAATGAGATATGAGAGTTAAACTACACATTAAATATGTATCATGGAGTTTAAGATACCTCCATTTTTTATTATTTTTTTCTCTAAGTTCAGACAGTCTCAGTTTGGAGCAAGACCAACATATGGTGGGGGAAACTTGAGCCCCCTTCCTACAGACATAAACACTATGTTGCTGTTCTTGTAATGTATTTTCAAACTAGCACTATCTTGTGACAACCTTATCATAGGGGCTTTTTTGGCCAGATTTACTATTGCCTTTCTCCCAGGTTGAAAGAATGTGATTTGCCCGTGATCACTCACTGGGTTTCAATGACTGAGCAGAGATTTAAATCCTGGTCTTCCCAGAATCTTAGTCCAGCACTCAAACCACTATTTCCACAGTGGCTCTTGTTCCATGTGTAGAATCTTTTTTAAAATCCTCTGTGGGAGGCAATTGTTGAAACAAAAATGGCTGGAGAGATTATGAATGCTGATCTTGTTTAGTAGAATACTTACTGAAGAGTAAAAATTTAAAAGATTTTAAACTGCACAAAACAAATTTAAAAAGATTTTAAACTACACAATTCCCTAAAGACCACATCCAGTTAAATATACAGTGGAGGGGTACTGATCTGCTGCCGGTTTTAATTCAAATTTTAAAGGTGCTATCCATGGTACTGAAAAAAATGGTCCAACAATTTGAATAGCTTCTTTAAAGTATGGTCTAAAACCTTATATCAGATTCACCATTTCACTAACAAAAACCACTAATTTCCATGGATGCATTTTTATCAGGAGCATGTTTATTGAAAAGCAGTGTACATAGGATTGCCACTCCAAGTAAGCCCTGTTGGACTCAGTGGGACTAATTTTTCAGCTGATTTTCATCCTAACTTAACATCAGTACAATATACAAATATGTGAAATGCGGTAGACGGAAATATCCCAAGAGCAATTCTGAAGGAACACCAGGCTGAAAAATTTAAGCAGTAGAAAAAAGACTCTAATTCATTTCTCATTCTAAGCCATTTAAAATTAATCTGATAAGTGAAATGAATAACAAAGAGATACCAAGAAAAATCCTAGGAGTGACAATATTTCACAACTCGGGGATCACCCAGTGTAACCGTCTGCCTGATATCCATATGAACATTAAACTTAACCTTATACCAGGTCAAACTAAATGGCTTCCATCTCACTGAACCTGCTCTGGATTTTCATCCAAACTGTAAAGGACCTCTCCAAGGCGAAGACCCCATATTGCATTTCTCCTTCAAAGTTTAGACTAAAATCTGTAGCAGGTTCACAATCTCCCTGACATGGGAGCCACCAGGCATTTATTCTAACCTTTCACTGGAGATATCTAGAATGAAGCCTGAGACCTTCTACATGCAAAAGTGTGTTCTTTACCACTGTACTATGGCCAGGGGAAGAGGCAGGGGGATCTAGGGTGGAAACTTTGAATGCTTATCATAGTAAAGACGCATGAGAGAAAAAAAGAATGAAATATGATAAAATACTGTTACCCATTTCCAGTGATCAAACGATGGCTCTTCAGAAGAGTTTTTTCTCTTTTGCATGTATTTTTGGGAAAATAAATATTTCATTAAGACCGTGTTTATCTTTCATTGCTATCACATGATTTCTCTGAAATCCACCTGGTCAGGAAAAATATACTGTCCTCCAATTCAAACACAGCAGAAGTATGGAAAGAGGATGGAGCTACATTTGCTCATGACATCTGCCCCAAATGTTCTCAACATTGTTATCAACTTCCTTCCTTTTGTGGGACATACAGAACTTTAAATGACCTAGAAGGAACTTGTTTACTACGTTCCCATCGACCAACAGATGAGCCTTGTAGTCTGGGGCACAGGACTTTCCACATTTGAGATTTTCTTTTGTGCAATGAGAGGGGTCAGATATATTCCAAAGTCACTGTTTTAGAACTTATGTCCAAAAATAAATCGAGTCTGGGAGCATTGGTGGTGCCTTAAAGAGTTTGAGAGTTGAAATGCACTTTGTTCACAAGCCACATTTTGCTCGCTCTTGCTTAGATGTCCATTTATGCACAAAACTGGAAGGAATTCTAACTTACTTGCATCTCTAAGCCAGCCCAGATACACTACCTTCCCAATTCCTCCTGGCTCAGGGAACTTCAGAAGGCTAGCCTTCAGCCAACCCTACCATAAAGCAGAGTGAGGCACTCACTGATACTGGAAAACTGTGGCAAGAAGTGCCTTCAGAGCAGTACTTCTTAAGCTTTCTGATGTGGGAGACCAACAGACCATTTTTTTTTAATGTGTCAGAGACGGACACCATAGTTGTGCCAGTTGGCTACAACTGTCTTACTTTCCTTCCTGGAAACTCACTATGGGTTGGCAATATATCACAGACTGGAATGGTAATAGAACCATAGAGTTGGAAGGGGGTTCAGGGGCTATTGCATTCACTGACCACTTTAAGTAACACTTTAGTAGGGAATTTTGTTCCATCACTTGTGCTGAATAAGCATCAATCCAAGTGAGTTTTGTACACAAAATGGGAAGGGGCGCCATCGTGTTCTTCCCAGATTCTCTGGAGGAGTGGTTCTTAAGTACAGCGTACTGGTTGCCTTTTACAGTGGAGTGAGTGTGGGCAGGAATCAAGCCTTTGAAGCTCAACCCCAAAATAACGAGACAAGACACATGACATCAGGTTAACTAAGGGCCACCTTTATTAAACTTAATAACTATTAAATTTGCTTGGGCCTGGAAGAAGTAGCAAGGGGGTGCAGCTTGATGCAGGACCAGCCAAAATTAGGTGACATACCATTGTCCACCCCCTCAGCCTTCCCTTGGGGTGAGCCACCTGAGCCCCTAGAGCAATCCAGTTATTTGGGTTGCTCTCCAGCAGCTCAAAAGGGAAGGTAAACCCTTCAAGCCAAAGTCCGAGGACCCTTCAGACAAGAGTCCAATTCCCAGGTCAGTCTCAAGGGCAGCCTCCTTAGGTGGCTTCTTCCAGGGAGGGTATCAAAATCTTCCCCCTCCCACCATGCCCCCGTTGCACAATATGCCCGCAGTCAGACCTTTCACCCAGAATTGGCCGTGCTGTCATCACAAAAATGACCCACAACTGGGATTGGATCAGGTCCCACCGTATGGCAGGGTTTGTTGCAGCACGCCTCCTGAATGCCTCATCATATAACAACCATGCAGGTCCCTCAAAGCCAAGAAAAACCTTGTAGATAGTATCCAAGTAGTGAATCAGTGCATGCCCACTATAGGGGAATGCCCTGGTGATTATGGCTACATAAATTAAAAAGCCTGACAACCAGTTGCCCCAGTTTCTTTCCACCTTCCTTCTTCACCTTTGCCATCCAATTCCTCCCACTCTTTTTTCTCCAGCTCCCTAAATAATAAGGAAAAAATGTCTACGTATTCCCTCCTAAGGATCTTTTCCATAGTGGCATTGGACAAATGGTCACCCAAGAATCCATTAGGGTCACCAAACGGGACCTTCCCAAATCTGCCATCTGCTGTGGCCACCCTTGAAACCTTGTTGCCCATTGACATGATCTGGGGGCCAGCTGTCCTGTAGGGGCAAGTAACTCCCCTGGGGAGGTGGCTGGGGTCCAAGGCCACCACCCTTAGCCCTATAGCTGTTCCCAGGAGGGTTGTGGTTTGACACTGGTGTGCTCCACACTCCCCGTGGCCACCCTTGCCCCCCTGCAGCACCACTCCCTCCTGCAATGTGATTTTCACTCACCTAAGGCAGCCCCAGAGGTCTAGACCTGGTGTCCTCCCCATCCATGTTGGAACCTTCCCTATCCATGTGCAGCTGCTTTTCCAAGGCTTCTAGGCAAGATAAAACCATTTGGGTGAAGGAATCCTTACTGTCCCTGCCCAAGTTGTCCAGTTTCTTCCGGCTGACCTTAGGTTTCTCAAGTTCATCCATCTTTGCCAAGATGGCTGCCTTCGCCACCCTCTTGTCCTCATCATCTGAGGACGCTGCAGCTGAAACTAGTCGGCGTTTGGAAGGGGGCTTCTTGGCCAGTGCCTTGCCCTTCGAAACACCCCCTCCCTTTTTGTGGGGCACTGTTGTCCCCTTCGCACTTGTTGTGTGTCCCTAGCCAGTTGTTATGTATTCCTTGTTGTCCTGTTTTTTTTTTTATATATATATATACTTATTATTTCCCTTGTCCCATACCAATCAGTTGCTGGCCAATTATTTCTTTGTGTATATACTCCTTTTTTAAAACTTTGTATTTCATATTTTTATTTTCTTTATAACGTATCTCATGTTCTAGGGATTTTTTCCAATTTACTAATTTTACGTATTTTTTACTGATTGATTTCAATCTGCCCTTAATAGGGAACTCACCAATTGCTGAAGTAAATGCACAGCAGCACCAAAAAAGACAAGAAGCAAACTGGACCAAAGCCCAAGACTGAACTAGGAACCTTTAGATCTTCAATTTAGCACTCAAGACAACTGAGCTACTTCGGCTGCCTAGGATAGAGAGGGGGAAGGGAGGGAAAAACCACAACAGCCAGCTAGGCCCCCTCCCCTATTAATTCCTCTGCACCCTTTGTTGGACCCCAAGTGACTAAAACAAGGTTTTTTTCCCCAATATTAAAAGTAAAAGTTGTGGGGTTTGTGTGTGTGTGTCTAGGCCACCTAGGCTATGGTACCGAAAGCCCCAGCAGCCTTGCAGCCACACGACCACTAAGTGAACTAATTGTAAACGAGGCCACCGCCGCCGCTGCTCAAAAAGCTTCCAGCTGGCCTGAGGATGAGAAAGGAGACGACAGAAGGTGAAAAAAGCTAAATCTCTGCTCGTTCCACAAGTCCACATCCCAGTGTATGAGAAATGTAAAATCCTCAGTAAACTGCTTCTAGTGTTGTTTTGACTGGGCCTATTCTACCAGTTCCCTTGGGGATGATCTGCTGTAATCTGTGTCGCCATGTTATCGGCCTGCCTGTAACATGGCATGGCTGTGGCCTTGTGTGTTTTAGAACACAGCTGTGTTACGGCTACCAGTAGTTATTCATGCTTGTTTTTCTGGTTTCATGTTCCATATATCAGTAAGCTGTGGGGAAAACTCCTCGTTTCCTTCTCTGCTTCTCGCCTTGCTAGGATGTCAGCTTAATTGGCTAATTTATAACCTGCAATAAATGTAGTTGAACTGCTAGAATGGCTTCAGGAGCGTTTATTTTACTTAACTTTAAAAGTACCAGGCAAGAATGAAGTCGGCTCTTTTTTCCCCTTATTGTTGCAACATGGGGAACTTCCAGCCGGCCGAAATCCAGCCCCTCAACTGCCGGGAAAGGACGGGGAGAGCAGCGCCGGTCCGGGAAGGTAGGAGAGGAAAGATGGAGCCTCCGCTAACAAAGCCCGGAGCCCAAAGCCAACGACGTCGGGCCAGACGAAGGGAAACAGCGCCGGCCGGGCTGAGCCCGACCCCCAAGTGCGGGGCCCTGGAGAGGAGGAGGAGGCAAAACGAGGCCGCCGCCGCCGCCAATGGCTCCGAGGGGGAGGGTGTAGCCTGAGGGGTTGAGGAAGCGAGCCCGCAACGCCCGCGAAGCCACCCGCCAGCGCGAGGCTGACCCACCCACCGCCGGGGTGGGGGAGGAGGGGGGAAACGAAGCCGCCGTCGACAGCGGCGACGACAACGAAGGACTGGCCGTTACTGGCCAAACCTCAAGCGCCCGAGGCCCGACCCAACACCCTCGGACAACCGCAACCCGCCCGGGATCACTGAGCCCCCCCACCGCCACTCCGCCGCTTCCCGCCGCGCGATTCGAAAAGACCACGGGAGGGACGGGCGGGGGTTTAAATAGAGCGTCGCCCCGTCACGTGGTGCGCCCCGGCCCAATCCGCGTCCAGGTGGCCTCTTCGGGGGGGGCATCAAAGGCTTCCCCTCCCGCGCAGCGCGTGTCCGGGTGAGCCGCAGCTGTTTACGCATCTCAGGGCGATTTGCGAGGATTTTTGGCTCCGAAGGAGGACTCAGCGGTACTTCCTCACAACGGCCATTTCCGCACTAGGCTGTTGTAGCGCGATGATTCCGCTTTCAACATCCTCTGGAATCCTGGGGTTTGCAGTTTCGGGAGGGGCCGGCCGGCCCCTCCCGAAACTGCAAACCCCAGGATTCCAGAGGATGTTGAAAGCGGAATCATCGCGCTACAACAGCCTAGTGCGGAAATGGCCAACAAAAGAAGAGTAGAGGAATTAAAAACGCGGCTCAGATCAGAGCTAGCTGAAGAACTGTGACAACATGGTAGATCTGCGCCTCTCATTTTTTTTCAGAAAAATGTTCTTTAACGCATCCCATGTGGGCACGAGGACACTCAAGGCACTGACCTTGTGGCCATTTCCGCACTAGACTCTTACAGCGTGATGAGTCCACTTTCAACATCCTATGGTACCCTGAGGTTTGCAGTTTGGGGAGGGGCCTCAAAGGAAGGCCCCTCCCTAAGCTGCAAACCCCAGGATTCCACAGGAGGTTGAAAGTGGAATAATAGCGCTATGACAGTCTAGTGTGGAAACAGCCTTGGAGCACAGCCAACGAACTGTAAGGCACTGTTTCCTCTTGTTTAATAGAATATTCCTATTTTAACTACAGGTTATGCTTCATTGACGCTAACAGCTTGAAAGTAACTAGGTACAAATAATTAGTTATTTGTAATTAGTGTTTCCAGGGACAACTTGCTTCCCCTCCCGTCATGTCCCCCAGGTACGCAAAGGGGAAGCACCTTTGCAGGCTTCCCATGAAGAGGAGGGCAGCTGCTGAGGAAGTGACATGATGGGCCATTGCCTAGAGCCTGGGGGCTCAGCATACGAACCCACTTAAGACCGAGCTGCCCCCCAACCTCTGCCTCACTCGGCCTAAACAGAGTGCAGACCCCAGATTTCCACAGGAGGCTGAAAGTGGAATAATCGCGCTGTAAGAGGGTCGTGCGGAAAGGGCCCCAGTAAACGCCACAGACCCTTTCCAAGGCCATTCCCGCACTAGGCTGTTACAGCGCTATTATTCCACTTTCAACAGCCTGGGGTGTGTCGTTTCCTGAGGCCCAAGAGCTGAAAATTCGAAAGGCCTTTCTCTCAACTGCAAACCCCAGGATTCCATAGAGTGTTGAAAGCGGGCTAATAGCGCTATAACAGTCTAGTGAGGCAAGGGCCTGAAGCGCGGAGCTTCTAGGAAGGGTTGAGCGAACCCCAAAAGCCCCACGAAACGTTTTATTCGCCTCACGCGTTCCCCCTCAAGCAGGCCCACATTCCCGGCCGGCCGAGCCGTGAGGCGGCGGCGGCGCCGGTGGTGGGAGGGACGGGGAAAGGCGCTGACAGAGAGCAGGCCCGGGCCGCCGCCGCCGCCGCCGCCTCCTCAGCAGCTCTTCCGGGGCGGAGGTGGGAGAGGAAGGCGGGGAGCGAGCGAGAGAGGGAGCCCGGGGCCCGTAGGTAGGCCGCGGGGCGGTGAGCAGGCCCGGTCGGTGGGCGCCGTCGGTGACGGGCCAGGAGTTGCCTCCCTCGGGCTCCCGATGCGGCGCAGCGACAGCCGGAGCCGGCCTCAGGCGCTCTCCCTTCAGGCCCAGGATGGCGGCGGCGGCGGCGGCGGCGGCCGTGGCGGGGGGAGCCGGGCAGGAGAAGCTGCTGGCGCCGGCCCTGCTCAGCTTCTTCATCTACAACCCCCGGCTGGGCCCCAAAGAAGGAGAGGTAAAGGCCGGGCCGGTAGGGGGGAGGTGCGGGGTTTACGGGGGGGGGCGCGCGGCAAGCGTCGCCTCAGGCCGAGGGGGTGTGTCGGGCTCTGGAAAGAAGGGGAAGCCGGCAGGAATGGGAAAGAATGTGTGGTTTCAGGGGTCCCTCTTGATCGCGTTGGTAGCCCAAGGCCGTGGGGGGTTTGGGCACTTCGAACGTGTGGTGGAGGGCCGAATTGTCAGGTGCTGAGGGAAGCCAAAGAGCCCCGGGTTGCCCCCCGCATTTGGCGCCCTTGGAAAAGAGGACTCTGCAACCTGCAAAAAAAGTCTGACAGAAAACCAGGCAGAGCCATGAAAAAGCGTGTGCGCTGTGTGTGTGTGTACAGTCCTCCCTCCACATTGGCTAGGGCTGGGGGCACAGGACCCCCCTGAAAGTGGAAAAAGTATGAATAACTCTGGCCCTCCCAAACCATATTTAACACACAAAAAAGTCTGATCAGCATATTCAACCCACCATGGAGTCCTTTGAGGCGTCAGGGTTCCTTCCCAAGGCAGAAGTGGGGGGCTGGGGGGCTTCCTGCCACCTCCACGGCTGCCCCACACCATTTTTAATAGGGACCTACAAGACTCATTCACAGTTTCTCAGTCCCTATTAAAAATGGCAGAGGTGAGAGCAAATAATCCGTGAATAATCAAATGCACAACAGGGAAATCCGCAAACGCGGAGGGCTGACTGTATTTAATTAAGTCTTAAAATTGTAAGATGATTTGTGCCCTACCTTTATTCCTGTTAGTATGGAGAGGGCTGGAACTTGGAAGGGGGGGAGATGGGGGAAGAGGGAGAGGGAGAGCAAAGCTATTAACCTTAAATTCATAAATCAAACTCAAAATGCTTTAAAAGAACACCCAGAAAAGGCAGGGGAGATGTAAAAAAAAGAGGACGGGGAGAGATCATTTCAGAACCTGGGAATCCGATTATAGGTTTATATAGGCTAATGGCAAAGGCTGGCTAAACTCATGTTAACAAGATGATGGGAAATAAACAGTGGATGGCAGAGAAGCTGTCTAGGGCATAGTTGGGTTGACAGATGTGTGGTGGGAGAGAAACAGTGGGGCCAAAACAGTAGTTGTAGGTAGGAGCAGCATGCCTGAACTTTTTTTAGGTATTGTGCATTATCAAGATTTCATCAAAGCATTTGACAATGTGCCCTGCAATATTTTGACTACCAAACAGATTAAATATGGAGTAAGTCGTAACTCCATCAGTTGGAAATTGGTTGGAAAACCATACGCAAATAGTCATCCTCAATGGCTGTGTTTCAGACTGGAAGGAGATCTGGGGTAGCAGGCCAAAGGGTTCTGCCCTGAGTCCATTACTCTTCAACATTTTTATTAATGGCTTAGTTGATGGGATGGAAAGAATCCTTTTGAAGTTTACAGATGATACAGAATTGGAAGGGATAGCTAACACACTGGAAGACAAGAACAGAATTCAAGAGGACCTCGGTAAACTAGAAAATTGGTAGAAATTTACATTCAACAAAGGCAAGTGCAAAATTCTAGAAAGTCCACAAAAATCAAATGCACGAGTATAGGATGGAGGATGCATGGCTTGACAATACTGTATGTGAAAAGGACCTTGGGAGGATAACACAGGAATGTGATGATGCAGCAAAGAAGATGAATACAAATTTAGAGTGTATTAATAGAACCATAGTTCGCAAGGCAAGCAACCCACTGTATTCTGTGCTGGTCAGGCCTTATCTGGAGTACTCCGTTCAGTTCTGGGCACATTTTGATAGTTAGAAATATATATCTCTTTGGTTTGGATGAGGAAATGTTTTGGCCTGAACCAGTTACTACATGGCATCTTTGCCAACACACACATACCTACAAAATCCCATTTGAAATATCTGTACTATAGACACATTAGAGCCAAATGCATACAGGATTTATTGGAGAGAGAGAGAGAGACTGTTTTAAAGACCCTCGTTTTAGAAAATAAGATGGATTAATATACAAGGCACAGTGAGATATAGGACCTTAAAGATGTTCCGTTGAATCTATTATTATTATTATTGGTGGTGGTGGTAGTGATGGTGGTTGGTTGTTTTTATCTTGCCTTTTTCTGACAGTGGAACTCAAGGTAGCTAACAACATTAAAACAGATGAAAGCAGAAATATAAATTTTAAAGAACTGTTAAACCATTTATAAAGTTAACACAATCTAATTCTTTCTTAGTATTTTTTATAACTGCTTGTTTTTCTAATTTCAGGAAGAAAAGAAGATTCTGTTTTATTATCCAAATGAAGTAGAAAAGAATGAAAAAATTAGAAGTGTTGGATTATGTGAAGCCATAGTACAGTTCACAAGGTACTAACGTCCAGCTGTTTGCATAAGCCATTTCTTTATTATTTATTTATAGGAGATGCAAAACTCACCAGGACTTTTACAAGAGGTTCAACAAAGGAACTCAGGGTAGACAATTCAGAGTCCCACTTTTGTCACTTGTTGAACTGTCCCCTCATTTAAAGGAATCTTAGGCAATTGAATGTACAGGTTTTATGGATTATTTATGTATTATATTTATAGCGTGCCTCTTCTCCAAGGAGCCCAAGGCAATATACATGGTTCTCCTCCAGTCTTCCATTTTACCATCTTAATAACTCTGAGAGTTGAGTTAGGTTGAGAGTGAATAGCCTAGTTACTGATTGAGCTTTGTGGCTTATAAATTTAAACCTGGGTTTCCTTGGTCTTGTTGAAATACTCTACCCACTGCATAACACTGGCTATGTTTTACACCATCCCTCTTTAAAGGTAAATGCCCTGACTTAATTAACCACAGTAGGAGGCACCAACATGTAGCCAGCTAGCTTATGCTTCACCCCTTTCATTATCCAACTGGATGAACAAACCAGCAAAGTGATAGCATTACATCCAAGCCTGGGATTTTGGTTCAGTATTCCCAAACAAGTCCAGGCTCGTGAACCAGCTTTAGAGCTGTTCCAGTCCTTCCTTGTTGATCCCATGGTGCAGATGAAGACAGGTTCAAAGCTATCCCTTCCTGCAAGTGTTTACTCACTTGCACAAAGTGAGGGAAGTGAAGCAGCATCTAACAGTCTGCATCTGTTAACAGCATGTTGCCTGTTCTCATCATGGTTTATTAAGCCACGACATCCAGTTTAAATGAGATTTGAATAAGGCCAAAGACTCTCAGACAAAATAATATTGGCGTATGGATTAAGCCAGTTTTTCTAAAGAGAGCAGCATGTATAACCTTTGTTTTCAGATCAAGCATTTGCAAAGAGTCTTTGGCTTTCTGGATCATTTGGATTTTGATTCCCAGAAACCCCATCATGCACTGCCATTGTTAAGATATTGTAGAACTTCAAGATGTACTGAGGGCTGATTTTTTTTTTAGATGACTTCTTTATGTGTTGCAACAGGCAACATTTAAGAAGAGTCTTTTCTCTAGCATATGAGAAAAGAGAGAGTATCTCTTTCAAGACTGTGCTAGCTGTCTGTAGTTTCTAGAAATGCAATTTACTGTCCTGTTGTCAGGTACCTTTTCAGTCATTTGTTTAAAATCAGTAGATCTATCCGTTAAACATTGCTCCCCTAGAACATAGTTCAGTGATGTCTGAAACATTAATTCATATAATATTTTTTCTTTAGGACTTTTAGCCCTACAAAACCTGCAAAATCCCTCCATACCCAGAAGAACAGGCAATTTTTCAATGAGCCTGAAGAAAATTTCTGGATGGTTATGGTATGTAAATACATGATATGATTATCTTAAACATTTTAAGGCTTCTCAAAAGACTAATTTGAATATTCATAAGAAGAGGGTTCTGATTCTTTGGACATTTATTTCAATATACTTTTGGAACAACTGGAATTAAGTTCTTTTCCATTTAACAAATAATTGAGCTTTAAAAGAATAAGATTATAATGTACCATGTAGGCTACAATTCTGTGCATATTTTTCTGGGAGTAAACTACTGAACACAGTGGCTCTTCCAGGTAAACATGCACAGGATTGTACCACTGGAGATCTTGTCTTCTGTTTTGTATTTGGTGCTCCTTCATTGTATTCGTAATCACTGTGAAAGCTGAAGAGGGCACTAGCAGCTCTAAACAAATTAAATATGCTTGCTTGTTCTGTTTTTCAAGGTTGTACGAAATCCTGTCGTAGAAAAACACAAAGATGGGAAATCAGTTGTGGAATATCAAGAGGAAGAGTTATTGGTAATTATTAGCTACATGTTTTGGTGCAAATTAAATAATTAAGACATTATCTAAGTCTGATTTTATAAGCATAGTCATATTTAATCTTACCAAATCACAGAAGATTTATTGATATGCCCCCTAATTTTCTAAATTAAATGCAAAGTTATCTAGCTCACAAGTTTTGAATAACAGGTGTGATTTCCATGAGTTCACACTAGTGTAGAGTTGTATGAAGAATCACAATGAATTCAGCTAATAAGATTATTTGCATAATCAAACTACTAATGGAAACTTGTAAAATATTGTCTGTTTACATATCAAATACAAAAGCTCTTTTCCAAGTCTTGGTGTAAAGTGGAATGCATTGTTTATTATACAGTTCTCAGGCAAAAATTTCAAACGGTTCAGACACCAGGTGAAGCAAATTATATTGCCAGATATAGATAAGAGTTCAAGTGAGGAGTATTGGAATCGCAATGTAAACTGTCAAAAATCTGAGATGATGACTTACTCAGTAATCACATGCAAAGAAAAGGAGCCACTCCAAGCAAAACACTTGTATGTATGTGGTTGACTTCTGAGAAACATGAAGGCAGAATCTGCAGTCACTCCATGAAGAATATGAGTGATAGATCCATAGCAGGTATTATGGCGATAGTCCAACTGTGTACTATGTATACAGCATAAACAAAATGGGGACCTGCTTTCCTCCCTCTTCAGCCTTCCACAGTGCTGAAAACATAGTCAAGAGGGTTTCTCAGTCCCCAAAGCAGGTTTTTAGATTGCAGAGATAGTAAGAAGAGAAGGATTGCTGAGTTTGGTGGAAGCAGGAAGATCTGGTAGAGGTACGTTGACAGATTCTGGCCAAAGTACTTTATCACAAAATGTATAAGCAATTAAGTTCGTTACCCCCAAAGGTGATGATGTCTATTAGTTTAAATGGATTTAATGACAGATTAGACAAAGGTTTGTGAGCCACTGAAGCTAAATTGAGCATTCAGGTTCAGTGGCATTAAGTTGCTAAGCGTTGTTTGCTTGTTTGGGGCACACCAAAGGAGGCTGCTGCAGTTATAGCTTTGCTTGTGGGCTTCTGAGAGGCATTGCATTCCTTCCTCCTTGTGAGAAGAAAGATATCGAGTCAGGTAGGTCTTTTTTCTGTGATGTAGCAGCACTTTGTTATGTCATAGAAATTTATTATGCATTTATGCATGCATTTAAAACATGCATACATTCTCCTTAACCAGAAATCTCACAGAAGAATTCACAAAAATAAAGAACATAGAACTTGTGGCCCCCTCCAGGTTGCAGCCTAAACTGAAAACATGACACTAAGGAGAAAGAGTTGTGGAGTGAAAGAAGGGGGGAAAATTCAGGGAGCAGTTTTTACTGCAGCCAACTTGTTGGAAATACTTCAGGCAGCCTGCTGGAATGGCCACCAGTCAGTATCTTTGAGCAAAGGCCACAGAGTAGTCCTCCTCCTCAGCCACATTACTGTCTGTAGCCAAGCTAGTGATGTTCACTAAAATAGCTTACAGCTAGGTGACAGGCAGTATCCTAGCCTTGTGATAACACTGTGCCTTGTGTTTCTGCTGCTTCACCCCTGTTTACAGGCTGTCTTATTTGAGTCTGACTAGCCTTATAGAGCTTCTTCTTTTGGTCTCCATGTCCAAAGTATGACCTGGCTGGGCTTTGTCTGAAGCAGGAATTGCAGCTGGCATCCACTCCACCTGGCTGCAGTTGCCAAAGTGTGAGCTAACCTAAAGTGAGCTGTCAGTCATCACAAGAGCCTTTTCCTCTCTGCTAGTGTTTGGCATTGCTCCAGCTCCCAAATATTGTCTTGGCACTTCAAGTGCTGCAGTACTGTTTTGTTTGCATGCCTTTTGCAAAGAAAAGCAGCTTAGATGTTGACAAGTCACATGCTATTGCTGCGGAAAACAGCAGAATAACTCTGATCGTGCTTAAGGTGAATAACAACACAGATGTATGCTCTTCAGATGTTGAGTCCCATTGGATTCATGATGCGTACTCCTCTGTCAGTTGGTAAAGGAATGCAGCCCTATGTGTTCTGGATCTAACTCAGTATTTGTTAACATCTTTCACATACGTTTGATATATTTTGTAATTTTTAACATGAGGCAGTAGTGCTTCAGTGGTAATGGTTTTAGTACTGAGTGCTCTAAGGCGACTTTGAATACGATTTTAAAGTGAAACTGAGTGAGCCTTGTCTTTATAAACTTTAAAGAGAAGTAAACAACATGTCTTCTGGAAAATAAATCACTTCCATGTGGATTTATGTGCGACCATATATGGGATATTCAGAATATTTGTATTATTTCTGAACCACTTCATTTTTCTTTTCGTATATCTTACAGGACAAAGTTTATAGCTCAGTGTTACAGCAGTGTTATAATATGTACAAGGTAAGTTTTAATTATGCTGGAAGAGCAATCTGTGCCCATTCCCCAACTAAAAATGAATTGACTCTTCATTCATGATCTTATTCTTTTCCAGAGTCTGGGCAGCAAAAACATCTCTTAGTACCAAATATTTATACCAGTCTGCTAGTTGTGCAAATACATATCTCAGTCATGTTCATGTAAGCTCTCTTCTGCCTGCATAGTTGTTATTTTCACTTGTTCGTACAATATGCTGGTGGGTGGGAATGTGATAGATTGCAGTCATTCCCCAATGTCATTCCCTACCAGTATGACCAATGCAAGGGATTCTGGGAATTGAAGTCCAATCAGTCTGGTGGCCACCAAGTTGGAGAAGGTTGGGGTAATGCTATTAATCTAAATTTCATTGCTTGCCCTCAATGATAACCTTCCTGTAAACAAAACGCCTAAGTGTGTATAGCCTTTTTCCCTCCTCCTAAATGATGTGAAACTAGAAACTGGAATGACAGAACTAGGACATCAATTTTCTTTGCAATTGAGTTGCATCCTGATGAATAGGTATGCTTTTAATGACGTGATTGACCTGTTTGTTTGTCTGTTTTGCTCAAAATGATTGTTAGCTTTTTAATGGCACATTCCAAAAAGCCATGGAAGATGGAGGAGTACGAGTTCTGAAAGACCGTCTAGAAAAGTTCTTCCATCGGGTGAGTTTTGTATTATTTTAGTAACAAGCATGTTAGCTGGGGATTTATTTATTTGTTTGTTTGTTTGTTTGCTTACTTACCTACCTACCAAGACTCAATGCAGCTCATCAGATTAAAAAGAGCCAGCATGGTGTAGTGGTTTGACCACTGGACTAGAACTTTGGAAACCAGGGTCAAATCTCTGCTCAGCCATGGAAACTCACTGGATGATGCTGGACAAGTCATACTTTCTCAGCATCAGAGGAAGGCAAAGGCAAACCCCCTCTGAACAAATATTGCCAATAACACCATGATAAGTTCACCTTAGGGTCATCATAAGCCTCCTTGTATGGCTCTGCTGTGCCTCGTAAGGAGCAAACAGGATCTGAGAAGCATCTGGCTATGTTGTCATAGCCAGATACAAAATGATTGCATCAGCACTGAGACTTCTGGAGGACTCTGAAGGATCTCAGTGCTGCTGAAATAATGTCATGTCTAGTTATGGAGACATAGCCAGGTTTTTCTCTGACCTGCCTACTCTCCACAAGACACAGAACAGTTGTGTAGGAAGGCCTCAAAATCTGTACGAGAAATCAGAGGGGGCATATAGCTCAGCCTAATGAAGGTCCACATGCTGAACTACTACACTATGCTGAGCCACACAGGATTGCAGCCAAAGATGAATGTGATTCTTGTGGCATGCAGCGTTGGAGCTCATGGCTGAGCTGAGGAGCAAAAAAGACAGCAATGATGTTCTTCTGGTGGGCCAGCTCTTTTTTAAAGAAAAAACATTATGGCTGCTCCTCAGTGTTGGTTGCTGCCCACAAACATGCAGATGTGCACATATCTTCCTCTGCCTACCCCTTTCCTGCCATAAAAGGAGGGGAGAAGATGGTGGCGGCAGCTACTGCTTTAGAGTTCGTACTGATGCTCTGCTGAGAGAGAAGGAGGTGAAGGCATCACGAACTCCACTTATAGCTTTGAACATCTGATAAGGAGGATGCAGACATGATTCCTGCGTTCTTGATTGTCCCCTCATTCTCTAGGAGGGACTGGGGAGGCAAGGTTGGCCCTTTGCAGTGGCCCTGATTGACTAGTGACCTTGAAGCTTTACTCTACTTGGACGAGCCTAGTTCCACCCTGGTGGGATATAACATAAGGAATAATTTGATATTTATTCATACATTAATTCCTAGAAATGTCATTGTTTAAAATATAAGTGATGTAGCAGACCTGCTCTTTCCTATTCCCCTTTAAAGAACAATGTTAATAACCGATTGCCATCCCCACCACAGAGAATCAGTAAATGAGTTGTCATTGCATACTAGTGGTGGATAAGAGAGTGAATTGGGATGTACATTTGGTGGGAGGCTGTAGTGTTCGCATGGATCAACAACCCAGTGTTTGTTTTCTGGGTGTGATATCCTAGCTTAATGAACTGTGATTTGTGCAAAGTCATTTTCTGAGTGCAAATGAAATGAGAAACTTTCATTTTGAAAAAACCAAGAATCAGAGCTTTAGATTTGTCCCCAAACTGGGGGAGGGAGCATGAGTTCAGTGTTTGGACCAGATCATACATCTAACAGCAAATTATAGTTTCTTGTTACATCAGCTGAACCAGACCACTGCATTTAAACAAGCACTTCCTAATCTGATCCTCTTACTTTTATTTTCAGTACTTGCAGACACTTCATTTACAGTCATGTGACCTTCTAGATGTTTTTTGTGGAATCAGCTTCTTTCCTTTGGATAAAATGACTTACTTGAAAATTCAATCATTCATCAATAGAATGGAAGAAAGCTTGAGCATAGTCAAATATACTGCCTTCCTCTATAATGATCAGCTGATCTGGTAAGTACCAAAATGTATGCAAAAGCCTTAAAAGAATAGTTGCTCTGATCCTTTCTCGCTTTCTCTCTCTCTCTCAGACACACACACACACACATAGTGTACACACTTCCCTTCTGTATGTAGAATGCAAGGTGTGATCAGAAATACGTATTCATAAATCTCTGCATGTATGTGCACCATAGAAAGGAGTAGATATTTGAGGCTGTATCCATGTTTACACACAGGAGCACATTCATTGTATAGAAAACAAGGAGAGCTGCCTTGCATCAAATGGGGACATTGCATTCAAAGCACTCATTCATTTCTTTATTTACACTTTTAAATTACCCACTAACCTTTGGGTTGTGCAGGATGTGCTAAAATACCAACTACAACAATAAAACTAATGACTAAAAAAAAAGCAAATGCATTAAATCCAAGATAAAATTGGCAGCAGAGAACAGGGTATTTCAACAGATAGAACAAAGCTGAAAGCAGCAGCAGGATAAGACTATTTTATTTTGTAATTTTACAGGCTGCTCTGTGCCTGTAATAAATTTATGTATGTACATATAAGGCCCTAGTTATAAAAGCCACAAAACAGTTCTTACAATGCTGGGAAAAATAAGGTCTTCAACTTGCACTATGTTGTAAGCACCTCAGGGGCTTTGTGGACATTCCACAGAGTGGGTCTGACCACAGAAAAAGCCACCTAGCCCCTCACATTTGAGGAGGGTACCCAGAGGAGAGTGTTAAATGATGACTTTAGGTTCCAGAGGATAAGAACTAAGGAACAGTGCAGGATCAAGCTGAAGGCCTGTGCAGGCCAGCATTCTGATCTACAACCAGATGTCCTTGGAAGTTCACAAGCACAGGAACATGAGGATATTAATGCAAATTTCCTGCAGATATGCCGGTATATCTCCCTTTTTGTTGGATCTGCCATAGTTCAACTGTGTGCTGTTTGAAAAACCATTTCCTTTTGTCTGCCCTGAATCTCACCAGCATTCAGCTTCTGTGGATGATCCTAGCTTCTCATATGATGAGACAGGGGAAAAAACTGTCTGCCTTTTACACACCTTGCATACATTTATTTTCTATGATGACTGCCCCCCCTTGCCTCATAAGCAAAAAGATGCATTATGACAAAAGTTGAGCCAATTTTTAATGTTTGAGATGAGCCATTAAGCATCCATGAACTGTTTCTGAAGTTAGGAGATCGGTGGATTGGCAAGCGAGACAGATTTGCAAGGGAAGAAGGCAAAAGACAGTTCATACAGAGCAATTAATCTCCTAGGATCTTGGTAATAGTCATTTGACACACAACAAAATATTCTTCAGTACTTTTAATTTTGAAGGAAAAGATTTAAAAATGGGAAGGATGGCATGTTTCCAAGTAATCCAGGGTGCTCTGACCATCATGACTTCATTGAGGGGAAATGTTGCGTTTTAAACAGAAACAAAGGCGTGCTTTGCAGTTTGCAGCATCGATGTAATTTAAACCTGTGAGCTCCCCGTCAGCTGTGTTTGGTTTCAGGGTGTTTATTGACACGGCACAGCTGCACTGGGCATCCAGTTTCATTGGAGAGGTCCAGTTCAAGGATTTCCTATTCAAAAGTGATTAAGGAGTCAAGAGAGAATGTGCTCCAAGCTTAGACAAGAAGTAATCGACTGATGACCGCATGAAATAATTAAATCAGGGAGGATTAAAATATGGTTTCCTAGGTTTTGGTTTTCAAGATCCTAGGCCATAGTTTATCCGGTTTTGATGCTTATGCTTTTGTTGGTTTTTTTGGTCTTTTTGATTTTGCCTTGTATGTTACAGATACTAGCCAAGAATGTCGATAATTTATAATTTCAAAATGGTTCCTTATCTGGGGCACTAATAAAACATTTAGTAGAGAATGATAATTTGTGGGTATATCTGTTGAAACATAGGAAGGTTTCAGGCTGTTATTCAAAACAGCTGCCTGACTTTTCAGGTGGAAGTTGTGTTTTATGTTTGTTCTCATTACACCAAACTTAGATCTATTCAGAGCAAAGATAGAGAAGTTCCTTTTTTGGAGTACTACTTCTTGGGAAGTTGTGATCATTGTGATCACATAAGCAACTTCAAGCTCTAATTCACAGATTACATTTGTTGTCCAGTATCTTCCTCGCAATGTTTCTACCTGCAAAGTTTTTTCCATAAAAATGTAGAGGCCCGGATAGGAACTTGAGACACTGTCTCTGCAACAAATCTTAACATGAATACTATTGTGACATTAAGTATAATAATACTGTATACAACACAAGATGTCAAGATCAATGTTTACGTAAATCTAATATGAGCAGATCTTTGGGACATTGTACAAGGCTCATTGGGCTGGAGCTGCCAAGCAGTTCCCATCCTACAGATGTCATAGAATTGTAGATTAGGAAGGTACCTAAAAGGCATCTAGTCCAACTTCCCGTTGATGCAGGAAGTCCACTAAAGTATCGCTAGCAAACAGCCATGCAGCCTCTGTTTGAAAAAAAGGTGAGTCCACCCTTTCTGGGCTAGCGTGTTCCAACAACAGAGTGCCTTTACCATGAGCTCTTGCTGTTTCTTGGACTGTAGTTCTCATCTTCTACAGCTATTGGGAGTTCTGGTCCAGCACATATTGATAACACCAGATTTCGGAAGTCATATTTAGGCGATGGGGAAACACAAAGTCATGAAAACACTCTGGTAATAAATATACTGTCTGGACACAAACCAGTATAACTAGTGTAAGCCAACAACGCTGTGAACTCTGAGATTTTGACAGCTGTTGTAGGTCTTCCTTTCAAGTGATTTGTTGTCAGTGAATGTATTTAAGATGGAGCTCTGATGAGAGAGATGCTGTAGCTCAGGAGTCAAACCTAAAAATCATTTCTGTAAAGTCCACTATGGTGCCTAGCATCTCAGGTAAAGGGATCTCAAATGGCAAAACTGGGGAAACAACTTCTCTGTAATTGTGAAGAGTTGCCATCCAGTGAGCCACGTCCACTGTTAGTCCCACCTAGTGCAGACATAATGAACATCAGTGGGATTTAAGTTAGTTGTGACTAATAAGACCCACTGGCTGTTGGCTAGTCCCTACTGGAGTGGATATGTTGAATCAATTGTTGAATAGCAAGTCAACACATACATAAGTGTAATTGATTCATTGAGTCTACTCTATTTAGGACTAACAGTAGGTTTTAAGACATTCATTACAGTGGGCTTATTCCAAGTGGAATTAGATTTTGAGTATTGAGCTGGAAGGACAGATTGTCCAACAGAGCATGCATTTAATGCCAGTTCTCAATGAGCCAGGGCACTGTAGTGGTTAGGGCGCTGAACTGCAACTTGGGAGATTCTAGTCCTCACAGAATGATAAAACTCACTGAGTTTTTAGCCAGTCTCTTTCAACGTGACCTACCTCAAAAAGCTACTGTGAGGATAAACCAGGGAGGAGGAGAATCCATACACCACTTTGAGTTTCCTGGAAAAAATAAGGACATTAATGAAACAAAGAAATAAATAAATATGCAGACAACAAATTGTGGCTTAAATCCTGTATGGCGCAGTGTAGCATCGTTATTCTACATGCATAACTATGCTACAGTTGGACGTTCAACATACTGTGGACTTACTGTTGAGCCTCAGCAACACCACTCCTGCTTGGCTGAGCCCTGGTGGCACAGTGGTTAAATGCTAGTACTGCAGCCACAACATTATGAGTTCGATCCTGCAGGGCTCCAAGTTGACTCAGCCTGCCATCCTTCCGTAGGTTGGTAAAATGAGTTCCCAGCTTGTTGGGGGCAATTAGCTTACGCATTGTAAACCGCTTAGGGAGTGCTTAGCACCGAGAAGCAGTATACAAGAAGGAGAAAATCAGAGCAACATCTGGCTATGTCCCCATAGTTCGATGCAAAATTATTGCATCATCAGCTGAGGTCCACAACAGTTGTTTGGATGTCTCAGTGGATGATGGAGTCATTTCATGTCTGGCTACAGGAACACAGGCAGATACTTATCCAGTCCCCACTTTGCAACTCTCCACTAGCTGTCAGGAATTTCTGCCTGCCGGGCCGCAGCCAGCAAAGGAGGAGAGAGGTCAGGAACACCTGGGGAGTCCGAATATACCAAACACCAGGAAAACACAAGCCAAGTCAGGTCAAGGTCCAGTCCAAGGGTTCAGGAGGCAGAGATCTGTCAGAAGGGTTTCAGGGAGCAGGAGACACAAAGTTTGTGAGGGCTTGCTAATAATTTGCTGCAAGCAATGAGCAGCCACGCCGGCAGACTTAAATAGCACCTGTGAGCCGCTGTTGCTTGTTATTGTTTCCTCAGCCCAGTCCAAGGAGCCTCCCTCTCTGCAACCCGTTTCAGCCTTCTGCGTGATTGAGGGCTGATGGGCACAGCTGGCTACAACTCCTCTGCATCACTGCTGTTTCCCTCCATCAAGAGCTGGCTGGGGCAACTCAGTCTCCGTTTGACCTTCCAGTGCAGGAGATGTTTGCAGGTTGACTTGCTTAGTCACTGACTCGGCCCCCTGCACAATCAGTTGCTCCTCAATCACAGCATCATCATCTGTCACACTAGCCACAGAATGACTGGGAGATGGTGTAGTGGATCATTCGCCCTGGGGGAGATTTGGTCATTGCACAGGGAGGAAAGGGATACCAGCGTCTATAACAACCCCAAATAGACACACATGGGTGTAAGGTGGATTCATGCTTGTGTAATGCCAGTAATAGGATGCCAGCTTGTAACTTAACACAGGTCAACAAGCCTTTTCAAGGTGTGCTGTAATTTAAGTTTTTTTTTTTTCTTTTTTTTAACATTTCAGGAGTGGATTGGAACAAGATGATATGAGAATTTTATACAAATATCTCACCACGTCTCTCTTTCCCAGACACATAGAACCAGAGGTACGTTGTTCATTTTGTCTTTGCAGAAACCATTCTTTCCTGTTTAAAACTTTTTTCCTGTTTAAAACTTTCCTGTTGTGTTGGTTGTATTGTGTCCCATTCTGTTTATAATGTAAGGCAGCCTTTCCCAGCTTGTCACTCTCCAGATGTATTGGACCACAATTCCTGTCAACTCTGATCGCCACAGTGCCTGGGGGTCATGAGAGTTGTAGTCCAATAGGTGTGGAGGGTACCAGGTCAAGGAAAGTATTATATAATATAATGAAGAGGCTGGAGCCATAACAGAAATTTTGCTAACAGTGTCTTTCACTTCAGTTGGCAGGGAGAGATTCCCCAATGCATGCAGAAATACCTGGAAATCTACAGCACTATGGAAGGTAGCAGAGTTTTTTCTCCACCTGTTGTAGTCTGTCTTGTCCTTGTTAACATATTTGTTAATCCAAAAGTAACTTTTCAATTCTCTTGACATTCTCTTTGGCCTGCCCGCACAATCCATGAATATAAGCCTCAGGTTGGACAAAGTTAAAAATAAGGAAAAAGAGGACTTACTGGATTAGTTGAGATGTAACCATCTCTATCACCTCAGTGAAAATGGACAATCCTTTGTGGTTTAAACAGAAATCAGGTAGTTTGGCAAAGATCAATCTCATCTTTGAGATTTATTTAAAGATTGCATTTTCCTTTACAAGCCAGCCCATGCTTTGATATCTGCTGGGGAGGCCCTTCTCTCTCTCCCACCATTCTCACAGGTATATCTGGCAAGAACATGGGAGAAAGCCTTCTCAGTGGCTGTCCCCAGGCTCTGGAAGAGAATTTAGACTGACACTCTCTGTGGTTTCCTTTTGTATAAATGTAAAGCCTGTTTTTCTTTAAACAAGAGTTTGATTATTAACTATATAAGACTGTCCCCCCAAAATAGTATGTTTTTTCATTTGTTGTAAGCCTCTTTGAATCCCAAACTGGGGAAAAAGGCAGGATTGAAATAAGTATTATCATCATCATCATCATCATCATCTTTGTGTTTTAGGTTTCTCACTGGACCTCTGAACCTGAATGATCCAGAAGCAAAATGCAGATTCCCCAAAATATTTGTAAACACAGAGGGTGCTTATGAAGAGCTTCACTTAATTGTATATAAGGTACAGTAATTTCCCAACTGTTAGCAGTTTAAAAAATATGGCCTGGTGGGAACAGTTCAAATACTTTCGGTTCTTGGAAGATGTGACCTAGAGCAGTGTCAGGCTCTTCTCATTACTGATGAGGGTTGAGATGCAGAACGTTTTGAAGACACCAAGCTGAGGGTGGGCATCCTCAGTTGTCCACAGCCATCTAAGGGTAGTCAACTGTGTCATCATTTGTTTTTGAAGGAGAAGCCTACTGACAGGACAGGACTTTGAGAGCCCATAGTTGCAGCAGACATGGTTAACTACTGGTGGGTCCAAAAACTAAAAAGCTGTTTGTTGTGTGTTTCTAATCTTCAAGTGCAGTTTAGAATGAGTGGGAGAATTCCACAACTGCAAATGGGCTGTGAATACCAAGGAGTCCACAATGAATTCTAAGGTGGCTAGAGTTCATCTGAGATTGTGCCTTTAGAGCCAAGTCTCAGTGGCTGAGCATAGATTATGAAGCGCTGAGGTCCCTGATCAATCCCAGGGAGTTTTATTAATGAATCTAATGTATCGAACTCAGGAAGATTTCTTGCAAGTTATAGTACACTAGAATACAAACTCTTCTCCTCACCCCCAACTTATCTTCAGTGGTTAGGTCTAAAGCTAGGGTGGGTAAGCTTCCATAGGATCTAAAGATACATAAGACCAAGGGCAAGGGAACTGTGGCCATCCAGAAGTTCATGGACTCAGGCTCGCCTCATCCCTGACCATTGACCCAGCTGGCTAGGTCTGATGGAGGTTGGTCTAATCTAAAGGCTCTTCTTGTCCTGTGGGAGCATCCTGGCCACAGCTTCCTTACCCTTGATCTAATGTATCTTCAGATTCTGTTGACACCTACCCACCCTAGCTTTAGAGCTAACTATTGGCGATTAGTTGGGAGTGAGAAAAAGAAGAGTTTGTATCATTTAGCAACATCTAATATATACCAGGAGCCAGTGTGGTCTTATGATTTGAGAGTTGAACTATGATGCTGGAGACCCCATTCATATCCCTGTTTAACCATAGAAATTCATTGGGTGATCCTGGGCAAGTCACACTCTTTCAGACTCAGAGGAAGGTGAAGTGAAAGATAAACTCCCTCTGAACAAATCTTTCCAAGACAACCCCATGACAGGGTCACCTGAAGGTCTCCATTAAGTCAGAAATTACTTGAAGGCATACAACAATAAACACCATTCTTTGCATTAGCAGCAGAGCAAAACTAAACTCCATTATCCAAGCATATCCATTGGATACAGAGGAGATTCTTATGATAAATGTTCTATATCTTTCAGGCTATGAGTGCAGCTGTCTGTTTTATGATTGATGGTGAGTATCAAATAATATTCTTTGAAATAACCTCTTTTTTTCCCTCTGTGGCAAATCCTGTTATGTGAACATTCTCCACAATTATTTGGGGGCATTAACTTGGGATTATTTATTCCTTGCATACGGTTTTACCAGTATCTTACAATGAAAGGTTTGTTTGAACTGTTAGTGAACTATTATTAGTGAAGCAGAAAAGGATGACTTTTTTGTCCTCAGTGACATTAGGACTTTTCAAATAAAATATCAAAGATTAAATCTGTATAACACAGTAGAAGGGAGAGAGACTGACTTTGTAAAAGTCTGTTAATAAGTAAGGAGTGTTTCAGTGAATCTTATATTTGAGTAACGTTGCAAAAGTCAGGAAATTGCACAAAATGCTTCAGTGTCTCCCTAAATATTCTTGTTTTATAGGATTATCTCACACAACATTCTGGCTGTGTAACAGTTGCTTTCTGATCCCAAATTTCAAATTCAAATGTTGCAGAAATTTTTTTCCGAATATTGCTTACATCTGTATTTACAGGATATTTGGGCAACCTGCTGTTGTCCTAGCATTGCTACCAACAACTGCCGTCTGCTTCACCATTGCTAACTTGGGCTGATAGAAATTCATGCCTGGCAGCATCTGGAGGACCACAGGTTATCTACCCCCAATTCAAAGAACCACAGTGCCTTCAGCGTAATATGCTTCATGTCCCCCAAGAAATAATATTTTATATGTTCTGCAAATGTTGTACCTCCGACTGTGATATACACAGAGGGAAGGTCTCATTGTTCTTTTTTTCAAACTGTTTTGCAGCCTCTATGCAGCCTACGTTGGAATTTTGCCGTAAACTTGACAGCATTGTTGGCCCTCAGCTCACAGTATTAGCTTCAGACATATGCGAACAATACAACATCAACAAGAGGATATCAGGGTTGGTACTGTCTTTCTGTTGCAAAACATCTGTCTGTAAATTGGAGCCAGCTACTTACAAATTACCTACAGTAGGAGGCAAAAGAGGCTTTTAATATCATCTCATTGGAAGTTTCTGTAGGCTGCTGGTTTGGTAAAGGTAAGCAGTACTGAATCCCTTTAACTGAGCAATGGGAAATATGTATCCTTCCTGGTGTTGTTAGACTGCAGCTCACACCATCTGTTCCCATTGGCTGTGCTGGCTAGGTCTAGTGGGAGCTGCAGTCTAATGTTATCTGGACAGCCACATGTTCTCCAACAGTGTTTTACCCATTTCTCCCTGGCCTATGGACAGGCAGTACAGCACACTTCCCCTTTTCCTGTCCCTTGTGTGTGGACCAAATCTTTGAAACATTGTCTTCTGGACTACAAATCCAGAATCACCCAGCCTTCAGATGGGGCATTCTGGGCACTGTAGTCTGAAAAAGTAATGTCTTCAAATGCTGGTATAGTGTGATGTATTGGGTCACTGAGTCTACCAACTGTGAGAACATAGGTAATTCTTCACATCTACTCCTCCTATCACATCAAGGCGAGTGGCTGGGAGTTACCAGCTTCAGATTAATATGGAGACACTTGTCAGACTATGTCGCAGCACTGTCTTCTCTCTTCTTCTCCTGATCAGCATATTATCTCTTACCCCCTGCCTCTTCTCCATAATAAATGACGTCTCCCCTGCAGTTAAGCAGAGATAAAACCTCTGCCTGACATGAAGTGATGGTTTGCAGATTGGCCAGAATACACACTTGGAAGTCCTACTGTCATACCAAGCGGGACCTTGTCCACCAAGGATAGCAAAGGTAGATTTCCTTGGTTGGTTTCATTCTCATCCCAGGTCTGGAGACAAAGAGATCAAAGCAACTGGAAGGGAGCCAGGCTGCAGAGATCTCCACTGTCTTATGAGCTCTCCAAGGTATGTTTCCTAGGAAACCAGGGGAGCCCAGGAAAAACACTACATGGATTCACAGTCCCCTCCCTCACATGTTCAAGCTGTAGAGTTGGGTGCGAAGCATGCAGTCTTCACTGGTGTGGCATGTCATAGATTGGGATGTAAATGAACTGGGTTGGGGAGAGATGAACACTTTGCCCCCTGGTTGATTACTGAACAAGCGTGATAGCAGGGTTAAGCTTTTCCTGGCCATCATCTGGCCATCCTTGGAGACCGATTTTTGAGTAAGCTGTAGTTTGTGAAACATGGGCATATTTACTTGACTATTTGCATAACTTTGGTGATGCCCTCTGGCCTGGCATTCCTCAGTGATCCTACTGCACAGTTATGAAGAGTTGGTCTTCAGGATTTTTTAGTGTATTGGAGGGGCAAACTGTTGGACTTAATCAGCTGGACTGTAAAGGAAGTCATAAGTCATAAGATGTTTCATTGCATTAAGAGTACAAGTTCCATCTCCCAAGCTATTTCTATAGCTTTAGAAATTTTGCGAAAGCAGTATATAACAACTTCGCACAAGTCCACATAGAGTATGGCCAGTGACCAGGAATGCTGGGAAATTTAGTTCAGATATCTGGAGGGAATCAGATTGGGGAAGGCTGGTCCAAAGTATACAGTCAGTTGAGTCAAAGCAGTAAGTAGAACGTCTTATTTCAACATAGCTGTTCTGAGACAAGGCTGTTCAGTCCAGTAATTGAGACTGAGCTATTCACTTTTTAAAAAAAAATTGTCATGGCGGATTGAAGTGACGACAGCTTATCTGATTAAGTCCCCTTTAAACTTTAATATAGTGGTATCCTGAGAACGTAATCCAGCTTCTCTTGCTGCTAACGTAGCTGAGTTTATATAATAGGGAGCAAGTTAGCCTGCCCTAGGCTTCAAGTGTCGTGTGACATTTATTGCAAAGGAAACACCAAGCTGCAGACATCGAAGTACATAAGCATTTCCAGGAATTGTAGACAATCACATCAGGCCCAGTCTTTTTCTGTACAGCTGCCAACTAGACCAACTCCTGAGCTGCTGTTTTCTTTCCAGTTTTGTGTGGTTCAGCATGTGCTCCATAATCTCATTGTAAATTTGATCTAAACTGGCAACGTAGTGGACTTGCTTATAAATGTTAAACTGCTACATTTGGTGAATGTGACACTCAATAGAATTTGGCTGAGAAATGACAGTAGCTCAGTTGTAGGTCATGTGCTTTGCACCTACAGTGCCCCAGATCCCGTCCCTGGCATTTTCAGGTAAAGGATCAGGGCAGCAGATGGTAGGAAAGACCTCTGCTGGAAACTGTAGAAAACTCTTAGGATAGACAGTACTGGCCAAATAGTCTGTACAAATTGTCCGATCTGGTATAAGATAAGTGTCAGTGACTTGTCTTAATTAGTTACTAATCAGCTACCAAAGCTGCTCAGCTTCAGGTAAATTAATTTGTGGAGCACCCAACCAGGATCCTTCCCTTGAGTGGATTTTGCATAAGCCACTTAGCTTATATTTTAAGTCAGACCGTCTGAATCCATCCAGCCATCTTCAAGGAAATTAGTGAGGTGCCCCACCATGGACCCCCAGAAGTGGATTCTGTGCACACTATATAGCCTGCATTGTAGGTCAGATTTTCCCAAACATGCCCTCCAAATTTGATAGAAAACTGTCCAGCTTTTTTTGCACACTGAGGTAACAAGCAGTCAGACTGAACCTTAGTTTTATTTACAGCTAAATTTCAGTTAACAAAGCTTCTAACAAAGAAGCTCCTTTTTATAGAGTCCTTTTTGTTTGTCCAGACCCCCTCTTCCTCTTTTTTCTCTGTCCAGCTGGAAGTTTTTTTAGTAGCATTGGAAGGTACAAGTGAAGGAGGTCTGAAGAAACAGAGAATGTTGGTGTTGGATTACAGCATGTCTGCTACAGTAAACAGTAATGTTTGACCTGGGAAAGAATGGGATTCTGCTCTAACGGGTCCTACTGTAACTATGTGTATTTGGTTGCAGTAGGCATTGTAAACAGTAACTGCCTCCAGAATCCTTTACTGATCATTCATGAAAAAACAGAAAGAAAAGGAGAGAGTGGATAAGTTTGCCTTACCAGCTCTTCCCAAGCTCTCCTCATCATGTTTTAAAAACAAAACAAAACAACAACATAGATCTGTGTTTGGCCGCCAAGGCAAGTGAAAGAAAAAGTCATCCCTGGATGCATTTTGAAAGAAGCCTTCAAATGGTCTCTATACATTTCAAAATATTTTTGTTTTCTTTCTCAAGGCTTACCTGACCTGATTGTTTCATTTCACATGTACATATTGTTAGTTGTAGATAAAAAGTTTGCTCAAATATGTTGAATTAGCCCCCTTCCCGCAGCCCCTTTTTGTGGTGTAGAAAACTACCCCTATTGTTTCCATGTTATTTATGCCTTTGGGACCAAATGTTCTGTTAAAAAGTTATGCCCACGAACGGATCTCCTTTGTTAACCAAGGTATACCTGTATATGAGTTTTATTTCCTGTCTTTCCCTCCACAACTGAGACTCAAGGCAGCTTACAAAATTAAAGCAGATACAAGTTAAAAACAAACAAAAGGTTAACACTGTTAAAATGTAATTTAATTATAAGATTAAAATATTAAGGATTTAAAAATAATTTTAAAACACATCTTTAAAAAAATAACTAAAAATACAATAGCACAAATCTGTTAAAAGCTCTTACAGCAGTCAGTTGGGTGGTGAAAACCTTTGGAATAAGAAAGCTTCTGCCTGCCTTAAGGTTAGGTTAAAAAGTAGAGGAGGAAGGAAGAGCAGGGAGCTATCTTGCGATATCTTGGAACACTAACATATTTAGTTCAGCATGAACTGTGAAGGGTTTCAGTCTGCTGCTGCTTCAGGCTAACATGGCTAACTCCTTGAAGAATGGTTCCCTAAATTTTGTCACCATAGGTGAGACTTGAATGTATGAAATAGTTTTAGTATGGAACTAAAACACAGTATCTGGAATCCTGTTGGTGAATTATGGTGGTGTGCGTCAGACAGAACACTATCAAACCTCACTTTTTTTCGTTATTGCAGGGATCTGAAATCTTTACTGACTGTGCAACAAACAGAATCCCTACCCACCCATTTCAAGCACTGCAGTCCCTGCAACAATATCCATTTATGTGTTCTCAGAGAAGAGAGGGATCAGTGGAGATGCATCCAGCTCTCTTCCTGTAGTAGCTGGAAGGAGGTCATGTGCAGGAATTTTCCAAGGATCTCTGGAGATCTCTGCAAAGGCACAGGAGCTACACAAAAATAGCTGGATGCGTCTCTGCTGATGTTCTCCCTCTCCAACAGCACAGAAATGGTCATTTTAGAGGGGCTCTGTCTCTTGAAAGATACTTTGGGTGGGGGATAGCATTTGGAGACATAGCTACAAAAACATAGTTACATGCCCCACGTGTATGCCTCCCAATGTAGGGTTCCAGCCTGTATTATAACACAAAACGCCAGTTGTGCACCCGTAAACACAGGCCACAACCCCTGGCCCCACTGCACTGGGGACCAGAACTGGGGAAAATCCAGTGTTCCTGGAATGCATTTTTGTGCTGAAACGAGGTAGTCTGGGAGGGGGAGGTTAATGTTAGAGAAGAATCAATCCCAGAAACTTCTTGGATAACAGAGACACACCCCACTCCAACAAAAAGCCTGCTAAAAGAAGGAAGCATTCGCCTTAGTTTCACTTAGTGCAATCACTCAAGCTGAGCTCCAAAGCCTGTTAGAAATGAAACACAAGGTGGAGGCTGTTGTGTTTTGTGATGGTACACTGTGACAGAACTTTTTTTGTTGTTGTTTATGATGCAGTAACTTTTAGGAGCAGCTCATTGGGTGTTCTCAGGGGCCTGATTCTGACAGGCCCAATGGGTTTTTCAATATGGTAGGGAACCAGCCTCACTGTTGTTTACATAACATTTTCGTCTCCCTGGTCTGTTTCCCTAGGTCTGAGAAGGAACCTCAGTTTAAATTTATCTACTTCAATCACATGAACCTGGCAGAGAAAAGTACAATCCATATGAGGAGAACGCCCAGTATCTCACTTACATCAGTTCATCCTGATTTGATGAAGATTCTCGGGGACATCAACAGCGACTTCACTAGGTGACTACTTCCTAAGAGGAGTAGTGAGTTACAATGTGAACATTACTCGGTTTATTTTTCCAAGTCTGGTAATAGGTACTTGAGTGGTTTTGTTCTCCTTTAGACTTGATGCTGCAGTTGAAGTGGTGTGATGAGGAGTGACCAGTGATGGGGGATGATAGGTTATCAGGACTATTCCTACTTTTAGACAAAAATAACACAGCCACATCAAGAGTGCAAGCTCCCAAGTGTAGAGCTGTGTGTGTGCGTGCAGCCCAAACTGGTGGACCATCTTTTAACAGTGTTGGAATGAAAATCCAAGCTGCCAGCCTGCTGACTTTTTGCATGGAATGGGCAAGGGCATCATCTTGTTCTTTGCTTCAGGTCTTGGGCTGGCCCAGATCTACGGAGCCACACACTGCCTGTTCCTGATACAGGTTTGTAGCCCTCACTGTTGCTTAAGGACAGGCTTTCCCAGTCCAGAAGTCTCTAAAGTTCTAAACTAATCCTCTATGTTTGCAGTATTTTAGATTGAATGTGTAGGATACTGTGGAACTTGATATATTTCCTCGGATGGAATGTTATGCTATGCAGCTAAAAGCTTGAGTCTCTTCATACTATGTCTTTATAACACTTTTATATCACTTTAACTACCCTGACTACCTCCTACAGAATCTTGGGATTTGAAGTTTCAGGGAGTATTTTGAATTGTCTGGCAGAGAGCTCTAGTGCCTCACCAAAAAAAGAAATCACAGGATTTCATAGTATACAGCCATGGCAGTTAAAGCGATACCAAAATGTAGTGTGAACAATATTTTAGGTAAGTGGGAGAAGTTGAGTACTTACATGTAGCAAGAGAGCCTGAACACTGTTTTATTTCCCAGACTTCCTTCTTCTTAGTCCCTCCCCAGCTCCATCAGTTCTTTCACCATTTGTCTGATCCTCAGACTTCAACAACCTACTGAGTTGTACCACTTTTCTCTGTGTAATGTGGCAAAATGTATCTGTATTATTCTTTCCTCTTTCTGTCTGCTGAGTTGAAATTTATACTCAGACCCTGTCTAACCTTTGCTGCAAATTTCTTTTTCATGCATTTCGATTCCCCATCACAGCCAAAGTTGTCCATCCTGTCAATTGACTGAATGGCTTCTCATCTCCTTTAGATCCAGTTTAATACTCCATAGCCTTCCAAAACTATCCACGGGTTTCTCCTGTCCCACCCTTTGTCTTTTGTTTCCTATTTGCCTTCTCTGCTCCCTTGAATGTCTCCCATGTTCAACTGACCAAAGATATTATGCTTCCTTCTGCTCACATTGTAAGCTTCTGGGGCAGGGACCTGTCTGTGTTACTTAGGTATCTCTGTGCAGCATAACCTCACAGAGTGGGGAGTCCTGCAGCTCTCCAGGTGTTGTTTGACTGCAACTGCCAGAATTCCTCACCCACAGCTCTACTGGCCGGGGTTGCCAGGAGGCACAGTCCAGCAACATCTGGAAGATTTAATTACACCCATTCCTAGTGTGGATAAGAACAGGTTGCTTACCTGTAACTGTGGTTCTTCGAGTGGTCATCTGTGCCATCATACACTAGGAGCTTTAGCGCCTGCGCGGTAGCGTTCGGAAACTTCTAGAGCTTGTTCGCTTGGCGGGAACCCCTCCCCCACGCCGGTACTGCGCATGCTCCTCCCGCCGAGCAACGGTCTCTCCTCAGTTCTGTCGTCCGCCGTAGAACCTACAGGGACCTGAGAAAGAGGGGAGGAAGGGCGGGTGTGTATGATGGCACAGATGACCACTCGAAGAACCACAGTTACAGGTAAGCAACCTGTTCTTCTTCTTCGTGGTCTCTGTGCCTTCATACACTAGGAGACTGTGTAGCTTACCGGTCGGACGGCGGGTCAGGTCCTACAGCACGGAAGCCAACACCTCACGTCCAAACCGGGCATCTCTGCGCGACCGGCAGTCGAGCCTGTAGTGGCGCACGAAGGTCGACGGTTGGGACCAGGTCGCCACACGGCAGAGTTCATGCAGGTCAACTCCTCGCAGGAGGGCCGCAGAAGTAGCCACAGCCCTGGTGGAGTGGGCTCGAAGCAGGACTGGCGGAGGCTTCCTCGCGAGCTCATACGCCAGTTCAATAGTCCTCACCACCCACTTGGAGAAGCGCTGGGTGGACACTTTTAGGCCCCTCCGACGTCGCCCATAGCAAACAAAGAGATGCGGCGTCTGTCGGAAGGAAGCAGTCCTGTCCTTGTAGAAAGCCAATGCCCGACGCACGTCCAGGGAGTGGAGGGACCGCTCCAACGGTGTCGTCGGGTTCGGGAAGAAGGCAGGCAGGATGATGTCCTGGTTGAGATGGAAACTGGACACCACCTTTGGCAGGAACGAGATGTCAGGTCTCAGGACCACCTTGTCCCTGTGGAAGACCGTGAAGGGCTCATCGGAACGAAGAGCTGTGATCTCACCCGCTCGCCTCGCTGAGGTCACCGCTACCAGGAAGGCAGTTTTCATTGTCAGGAGCCTGTCATCCGAGGTCGCCATCGGCTCGAAGGGCGGCTTCGTCAGCTGCGAGAGCACCAGCGAGAGGGACCACGGCGGTAGCGGCGGCGATACCGGCGGGTAGAGATGATGAAGCCCTTTCAGGAACCGCTTAACGGTATCGTTCCTGAAGAAGGCCGAGGCAGCAGATCGTGGCGGTTGGTATGCCACGATCGCGGAGAGATACACCTTCAGGGATGGAAACGCCAGGCCCTGTTGCCGGAGGTGCAGGAGGAAGTGCAGGACGGTCGAGAGCCCCGCGGGCGATACCGGCTCACTCCTCTCGTTAGCGAAGGTCAGGAAGCGTCGCCACTTGTATTGATAGTTGCGACGGGTGGATTCCTTCCTGGCCGCGACGAGGACGGTACCGAGCACGGGATCGTCTAGCGCGATATCCTCCAGGCATGGAGGGCCAGGCGTGGCAGGTCCGGATGGAGGACTCGGCCGCCGGAGTGGGAGAGCAGGTCCGGTGTCGGTGGCAACCGGAGCAGGTCGTCTCGCGCGGCTTGTAGCAGGGGTGCGAACCAATGTTGCCTCGGCCAGTACGGGGCTACCAGGATCGCGTCGGCTCGGTCGGCGAGGATCTTCGATATCGTCCGGCCGAGCAGCGGGAACGGCGGGAACGCGTAGAGGAGTTCCCCGGTCCACGGAAACTGGAAAGCGTCCCCGATGGAGGCACGATCGTGGCCCGCTCTGGAACAGAATCGGCGACACTTCGCGTTTTCCCTGGTCGCGAAGAGGTCGATCGATGGTTCGCCCCAGCGGTCCCGAATCAGTCTGAACGCCTCTCCGGAGAGAGACCATTCGTGATGGGATGAGGTGTCCCTGCTGAGGGCGTCTGCCGTGGTGTTCTCCTGCCCGGCCAGGTGAACCGCCACGGGATGCGTGTGCAGGCGAATGCACCATTCCCACAGGCCGAGCGCGATGTCGAGCAGGGTCGTGGAATGAGTCCCACCTTGTCTGTTGATGTAGCAGACGGCGGTGGTGTTGTCCGTCAGAATCAGGACCGTGCGCCCCGCCACGGCATGGCGGAACGCCCGTAGGGCTTTCCAGACGGCGAGCAGCTCCAGCGCGTTGATATGGAGAGCGGTCTCGTCGTCGGTCCATCTGTCGCGGACTCTGAGATCGCCGCAGTGGGCACCCCATCCATACAGGGAGGCGTCGGTCGTTACCGTCACCTTCGGTGTCGGCTGTTGGAAAGGCATCCCCGACATGAGATTGCGTCGCGACTACCACCATCTGAGGGATGAGCGGACGTCTCCCGGCAGCTGCAGTCGGAGTGTCTGTTCGTCTCGCAGGGGGTCGAATATGCGGACGAACCAGTGTTGAAGAGGTCTTGCTCTCAGCCTGGCGAGGTATGTCACAGCGGTCGTCGCAGCCATGTAGCCCAAGAGCTGCTGGACGCTTCTCGCAGATAACGTCGGGGCCGTACGAGCGTGAGCGGCGGCCCGGATCAAAGTTTGTGCTCGAGACTCTGGTAGGTACGCCCTGGCGGAGGTCGAGTCGAGCGTCGCCCCGATGAAGTCCAAGATCCTCGCCGGCTCGAGGTGGGACTTCTTCGGATTCACTCGTAGACCAAGGCGGGTCAGGAGTGACAACGTCATGTGGACGTCGTGGTAAAGTCTCTGTTTGCAGGACGCCACCAACAGCCAATCGTCGAGGTAGGGGAAGACGGAAGCGCCCTTCGTCCGCAGGTAGGATACCACCGGGGCCATGCACTTGGTGAAGACCCTTGGGGCAGTCGAGAGTCCGAACGGCAGCACCTTGTACTGGTAACAGGTGTCGTCGACTGCGAAGCGGAGGTACCGTCTGTGCTGCGGGCGAATGGCGATATGGAAGTATGCGTCTCGGAGATCGATGGAGGCGAACCAGTCCCCTCGATGTAGGAAGGGTAGGATCGACGGTATCGTGACCATCTTGAACCTTTTGGGGCGGATGTAGTAGTTCACCCCTCTGAGGTCTAGGATCGGCCGGAGGGTACCGTCGGCTTTCGGTACCGTGAAGTACCTGGAGAAGAAGCCGGTGGTCTTGGCCTCTTGCGGGAGCCGCTCGATCGCCCCTTTCTGGAGGAGGGATTGGATCTCTTCCAGGAGGGCCGGACTCGACGGCGTGGAGTAATAAACGCCGCGAGGAGGAATATCGAGAAACTCGATGGCGTAGCCAAGACGGACGATGGAAAGCACCCAAGAGTCCGTAGTGACATACTGCCACTCCGCTAGGTGTCGAGCGAGGGTCGGTCGGTCTCCGAGCGCTGATGGTAGGCTGAAGAGTGGGTATTGGCGGGTCCTGCCAGGCACGTCAAAACCGAGACTTTGTCTCGGAGGAGGACTTCTTCGACGAAGGCGGGCGCCGCCTAATCGTGCGTCTGGCCGATGAGCCGGAGGACGGTCTCGACTGTCCAGACTGGGCCGAACGCTGGAACGACGAGGTGGAAGATCGTTGCCAGGATGGTCGGAAGGTGGAGGCCCTGCGGGTCTGCGTGGCCGGCTGCAGCCCGATCTTTTTTGCGGTCAGTCTCGCCTTGACGAGATTGTCCAAAGCTTCGTCTGTGGACGAATTGAATAGGCCTTCACCGTCGAAGGGGAGATCTTCAATCCTCCTTCTGGTGTCCTCCTGGATGTCGGCCGGTCGAAGCCAAGCATGGCGCGGAGGCCGACGGATCCCGCCATGACCCGGGAGGCGATCTCCACTGCGTGCCGGGAGGAGGCCATCTGGTGCCGAGCGATGGAGATAGCCTCATTGAAGATCACGGAGGAGGCTTGGCGGATGTCCTCCGGTACCGCTTCCATCGCTGGTTGCAGGCGATCGAGCACCTTCTTCAGGTATGCCGCGAGGCAAGCCTGAGTGTTGGACAGCCTGATCTGCAAGGAGGCAGCCGAATAGAACCTCCTTGCGTAGGCGTCCAACTTCCTGCCCTCTTTGTCCGGCGGGGTGGTGTGTTGCCTGCCGGAGCCTTTCGTCTGCGCGGACTCGACGACCACAGAGTTCGGTGCAGGGTGATTAAATAGATAACCGGCGTTATCCTTCTGCACCCGGTAGAGGTGTTCTAACCGCTGCGGTATCGGCTGAGCCGAGGCCGGTCTATCCCAGGCGGCCTTCACCAGTCTGGATACCCGGGGCAGGAGAGGCAGCGGGGCCGTGGAAGGTCGCTTCTCCTCGAAAACGGAGAAGGCTGGATCGTCATCCTGCGGCTGCGCATCGGCGATCTTAAGGCCGAGGGTAGTGGCCATGCGGAGCAGCATCGCAGAGAACTGGTGGACGTCCTCTGGAGCAGAATCTGGGATCGGGTCCCCGAATCCCAACGGAGGAGACTCCTGGGAGGCCGCCTCAGACACCTCAGACTCCGCACTCGAGTCGTACGACTCCGAGCTCGGTGAGTCCTCTCGCCGCTCGCTTTCCGGCTCCTTCGTAGTCGCCGCAGGTGTTGCCTTCCTAGGCTTCTCCGCAGCCGGGGCGGTGGTAGCAGCAGCGTCCCGCTTGGGATGGCTGACCACGGACTTCACCCTCTTGGTGGTGACCGGGGTAGTCTGGCAGGCTGACGTCGTCGTAGCCCGCTCAGTCACCACCGACTCCGTAGGGCGCGTCGCCGTCGCCGTGACCCTAGGAGGTGGCGATATCGCCCGATACCGTGGTGAAGGCTCCCTCGCCCTATGATATCGAGGGGAGGGAGAGCGGCTGAAGGAGCGGCGGTCCGACGGAGATCGGCTTCGGCGTCGACGGTACCGAGCCTCGTCCCCTCTAGGCGAGCGCGATTCGCGCTGTCGACGAGGTGACCGGGACCTCCGGAAGGTCTCCCAGCGACTCGGGCCACGATGGTACCGATCCCGGTACGATGGCGAATGGGACCGATAGGAGGCCGGGCGCTCTCTCCACTCAGATTCCCTCGCGTACCTGGCCACGTAGGACGCCGAGGTGTATCTGGAGGCAGACGAGCGAGGTTGTTCCTCTCTTGTCTCCCTCGGAGGCGGCGAGGCCACCGGACGCTCGGAAGAGCGGGACCGGGACCTGAAGGAGGTCGAACGCCGCTCCGGAGAAGCAGAGGGCTCTCTCTGCTGCAGGTCGGCCGACCTGCGACGGGCGGTGGCGCTCCTCCACCAGGGTTGGAGGGTCTGCCACAGGCGAGTCCGGGCGCTGTTGGGGAACGTCCTCGATCTCATCCTCCGAGAGGTCGACGGACTCGCCTCGCCCTTTGGAAGGCTGCTGAGTAGGAGGAGGAGTAGGAGGTTGAGCGTCCCCAGCCGGGGAGCGCTTCTTTTCCTTCTTCTTCTTCTTCTTCTCCTTCTCCTTGCCCTTGCCTCCGTCCGGAGCAGGGCGCTTTTTTGCAGGCGTCTCCGTAAGGGGAGCCTCAGCCTTCCTCGCCGTCGAGGATCCTTTAGCTGACTTGGCAGCCGCCGACAGCTTCGGGATCCTCGGTAACGCCGAGATCGGCGTTTTCGCCGGTACCGAGCCAGATACCGACGAGGTGGACGGAACGGCAGCCGCCGATACCGTCGATGGCGTGGTCGTCTTCTTGTCGGCCATCTTGGAGGTGGAGGTCTCGTCTATCGCCCGCAGAGACTGCTCCCAACAAAAAGATTTGAGTCTCGCGGAGCGGTTGCGAAGAGTTTGCGGAGTAAAATCCCTGCAAATTGGGCAAGTCCGGATGTTGTGGGACTCGCCCAAACAGAAGAGACACTCCTTATGGCCGTCGTTGAGGGCAACCTTGCGGCCGCAGGACACGCACTTCTTAAAGAGCGCGGACATAAGACGAAGAAACGCCAAACTCCGAAATCCAAAAGACGAAAACCGAAGGGGGAGTCCGAAAGAGAGGTCAAGACAGTCCGAAAGTCCGTAAAAACCGTGAAAAAACAGCAAGCCAAGCACGACGTGAGAGGAACAAACTAAAGAACCTTCCGTACGCGGCGGCGGACGAGAAAGAACTGAGGAGAGACCGTTGCTCGGCGGGAGGAGCATGCGCAGTACCGGCGTGGGGGAGGGGTTCCCGCCAAGCGAACAAGCTCTAGAAGTTTCCGAACGCTACCGCGCAGGCGCTAAAGCTCCTAGTGTATGAAGGCACAGAGACCACGAAGAAGAATCATAATTCCCTCTAATAGCCAACTCAGGCAGCTGAGTCCTACCAAGATTGGTTGTAGTTGCTGGTTTTCCACCTTCAGGTAAAGAATGTGTTGAAATTAAGAATAATAGAAGCCATGATGTGCTGTCTGTGGAAACTGAGGAATTGGCTTTTCTTTCCTCTTTAAAAGCATATCCCTAAGGGGCATATGCTTGGGAGGCTGGAGCACAGCTTGAAAATGTTGATTTTCGTGGCATTCTGGCGGTTGCTAAAAATAACTTTCACATCCTGATTCGAAGCATTACTCTTAGAGAATGAGGTGTATCTGCAGAATGCATCCATAGGTCCTATTTGTAATGATGATAATTGCAGGTGCCAGAATCTATGAGCAGCAGATTTAAGATTCTCTTGGAAGATTTTTGGATCAGTGGAACAAACACTACTACAGTTACAAAAATAATTTAACCTATAATACTGTTGGAAAACTTAAAACAATACACCAAAGGTGAGCTAATCGTCTTGGTGATGTTTAAAATCTGTGGGCCAAATCAATTGGCTGAGATCCTGTTAATGAATCAGGCAAACACAAGTCCAGTGTGCCTCTGCATAGCTCTCTTCCGTGGCCACTTTGACAGCTGCAGGTATTAGAATCCTGTACCTCCCTCACACTATGACCGCCCCACCATAAAGCCACCTTTTTCCTATTGCTAGCCCCCAACACAGCCATATAGTGGCCAGTGGTCAGCAGGAGATGCCTGACAAGCATAAGAGTTGAATTTATGCTTATTATGTTAATAAGGGCTTTTGCGTGGTTTCTTTTATATGTGCGTCTTAAGACATACAAATGCCTTTATAGGGTTGACGATGATGAGGAAATCATTGTGAAGGCTATGAGTGATTACTGGATTGTTGGCAAGAAGTCTGATCAGCGGGAACTGTATGTAATTTTGAATCAGAAGAATGCAAACCTGATTGAAGTCAATGGTAAGGAGCTTGGAAAACTCAGTGCTGCTCTTTCAAAGATTGCAGTTTTATGATTGCTTTTACAACAGAGAACTATCACTGGGCACAGCACTTTGTAAAGTACGAAAGGACAGCCCTCTGCCTCAAGAAGCTTAAAATCTCAAATTTGACTCAGGAGAGAAAGGGACGAATGAAGACAGAGTAGATAGATTGATTCATTTATTTCTGTTACATGTACTTAGGTTTGGTTGTAGCAGAGTATTTATTTCATGTTTGTTTATGAGCTGTGTTTATATCTTGCCTTTCCCACTGCAAGCTCACAGTGGCATACGTGGCTCCCTCTCCCTTCATTTGTACAACAATCTTGTATTGTAGGTCAGGTTAAGAGGGAGTGAGCAAGGTCACCCATTATGCTTCACTCATGACTAGTAGTTAGATTTCCTACATCCAGTCCAACCATAGTGGCTCTCAAATAGGAGAGGTTTGCAAAAGACTTTGAGTCATTTTATTTGTTTGTTTATTTATATTCTGTCAAAACTAATTTCTAAGCCTTTAAAAAAATACAAGCAGTGATCCATTCATCTACTATAAGTGGTACCTTTGATGATTGAACATTTACTAAGCTTTATAACATTATGTCCCCCCCCCTTCTTTTCTCTCTTTCCAGAAGAAGTAAAGAAACTTTGTGCAACACAGTTCAATAATATTTTCTTCTTGGATTGATCAGCAAAATGGCCCACTCCTATGAAGATGGCTTTAAAAATGTCTGAAAAGCATTTTTGTTTACTGTGACAGGTTATTAAGTCATATTATTGACTGGAATAATGACAATAGTAAAGCAATACTTGCTTTGTAAAAGAATCAGATTTCTACAAAAACTGTATACTCTGACCATACACTTTTTAGATTTTAAAGTATTTATGTGCAAATTAATTAAAATTGGTCCAAATTAATATGTGTCATTCCATTTCTCTGATACTGTTATGTGAATATTTTACTGGAAAAATAAAATTAATCATTGTTACAATTTTAATGGATCTTCTTTTTTCTTTATTACAGAATGAAACTGATGAATTTATATAGCCACTGTGCCCTAAAGACTTGCAGTGGTCCCTGTTTCTGCTCCTCACACCATTGCTTGCTGGAGAACAGGGGCTAATGATGTCATTCTGCAGTGCTCTGGTCATTGCAGCACTGTGCCATTTTTAAGGAGGGTTTTGGGGGCATTCACGTTTGTGGCAATGGCATAATGGTCATAAAAATGAATAGGAAACAATTACGTGGTCTTAATTGTAATACCATAACTGACTAGCAGAGTGCCAAGCAAAAATCTGATGCCCACTTAATTGTGGTGGCAATTAAATAGATAAAAATATTTTTAATCAGATTTAAATGTTGCAGACCTCGTTGCAGTAAGTGCTGATTCTGAACTGCATCCCCACAAATACTGTGTCACATAGCTACCAGGTTTTGTAGTTCCAAGTAGGCAACAAGGGTAAATGTTGTTAAATCCACCATGCACTGCATTTGGGTTTGGGGGAGGTGTCATCAATTCCAGATCTCGTAGGTTGGCTTGGGGGTAAGGCAAGAAGAATGTACCATAAGAAACTGGCTAAATATCAGATTTGTCCATCAAAGACAGTGTGAACTATTTCAACCTCTCCCAACCTGTACCTGCACACGTTTTGTGTTGCATTTCCCACGGCCAGTGTGTTCTGTTACTGACCTGTAGGCTATCCCATCAAGGACAGGCTTGCCCTAAAACTCACTGGCCCTTTTGGTCCCTTCCAGCCATGTGATCCTACAAGCATAAGCTTCAACTTCAAACATACAAACAGTCTGATTTCACTGTTCTTTCATGAGTGCAGACAGCTCTACTAATGCAGTTATGTTCGGTAGGAGCTGTAATACTCTTCAGGTATCCCTGGTGGTGTCTGACTCGTGCCGAGAGCATTCATTTTTTTCAAGTGATTGTGGATACTTGGCTTTGTGACTGGAGCTTACTGTGGGTCATTCCCTCTCTTTATGAAGTCCAGAAGTCAGTGCCATCAGTTACATAGCTAAAACAGCACTACCAGAAGGGAGTACCTCCAGGTTCAGAGGGATGCCACCGTTTGCATAAGTAGGAGGAATGTTTTCTTTTGCAGAAAAACAGATTTTCAGCATAATCAAGGTGAGTGGAGTAACACATGGCCTTGTGTATATGGCTTCTAAAGCACAAGTGGAGAATTTCCCCCTTCCAACTCTTCTGGCAGCATAGTCTGCAGAAAGTAGAGCCCAAAACATCCAAAGGCCTAGAGATTCCTCAGCTGTGTTCTGAGTTCAGCTGTTTTGATTGTATTTATATAAATCAGTTCTACTGAATGTCCATCCTGTTGTTGAATTTAGCCTTGTTAAAATAATAGACAATTCATGTATAGCTATGTATTAATTTTAAAACCATATGGGTATACAAGAAGAGGAGAGCCTATGTGGTGGAGTAGTTTGAACTTTGCACTATGACCCTGGAGAAAAGGGTTCAATTCCCCACTCCCCCTTAAATGACCCCACTGGATGACCTTGGGCGTATCACACAAATCTCTGCCCCAGAAAAACCCCATGATAGGTTCTCATTAGGGTTGCCATAAGTCAGAAATGACTTGAAGGCACATAACAACATATACAAGAAGGGAGGAGAACACAATTAATATATGAGATCTTGCCACTTAGAAATAAATGGGGTGCTCTCCAGTTCCTTCATCAGTTCCTCACTCGCAACTGAGCCTGCAGGTTACTTAACAGTCACACCTACAAAACAACCCTCCCCCTGCATAATGGAAATAAATCCCCTTGGCTGTAGTAGGTTTACTATCAAACATGAATAGAATTGCAGCCCTAGTAAAGTTATTGATGCTGACACTGCTTTGAAGTGCTCAGAAATAAATTTCTAAGTTGTGAGGGTTACCTTCACAAAGTAATCAGTTTTACAGAAACACTTTTATTACCAGGTATAAGTCAAAGCCACCTGCTCTGCAGTTTTTACGTCCTGTTCAGTGCCACGGCACTCTATTGTGCCTTTTTCTTCTTCTTTCCTCCTGTGGCAGTCTTGCTGCTTGGTGGTACTTGTGGCAAAACAGGAGGCTCTTCTTTTGGTGGAGTTGGAAGTTGCACAGCTACCTCCTCCATTTCTCTAAACAAACTTTCTTCAAGTTCTAAAGCTGCCTTTTCTGCCGCAGCTTCCTCCAGTTTTCTGGCTTCTTCTGCCTCCCGCATAGCATTAAGCCTGTGATCAAATGAGAGTTGGGAGACAATGGTTGTTTAAAATGCTATTTCTAGTGTAGCGAGAAGCAATTTTAAACTAAGAAATCAAAATTGCTGGGAACTGCCAAGTGAAAATGTCTGAATTATGGTTGAAATTAAAGAAGAATAACTGTAACATAACAGGAGTTGATGAGAGAAATGCAAGATCAAGCACGTAAAATGAACATAGAATTGTAAGGCATAATTTTTTATTTGTGAGTAGATATCTAGAAAATGAAAACTAGATCAGAGTGGAAGAACAAAAACATTGCATGTAAAAGTACAATTTGAAATGATGTTTTTTATTTGCGAAACTTAATAAAATTATTTAAAAAAAAATAAACTAAGAAGTCAAGTCATGGCTCAACCTACGCAACAAACCTGTAAAGTCCACACCGTCATTTCTAAACACAGTTAACCACATGTTCTGTTTTACAACAACATAAAGGAAATAATCTGTACCCACCAGGCACAAATTTAGTGCCAGTCTCCAGCACACTGGAAAAAAACAACTACCAGTTCTCCACATAACCTGAGAAGCACTGCTCTAGTGAACAATTCACAAGGTGTCCATAGAAAGGGCACTTTGTTCTTTCCACATACAAACTGATCCAAAAATTTTTCATCTTGGAGTTTTAGGGCCAAATTTTTAAAATTTTATTTTATTTCCATTAAAAAGGATAAAAGTTAAAATACAAAAACAGAAATAAACATATACAAATATTGAGATAATTAATTTATCTCTTAATTTCTTGTTGCTTACAATCTTTGTTTACTTCTGTCCCCTTGTAAACTTCCTCTCACCTATTCCATTGGAAGTTTACACATCCTTACCTAAGATCCCTTAATTAATTACTTAATTAATTAATTAATTGTGCCCCCCTAATTAGCATAACACAGTTTGATCTGCCATTTATCTGTCTATCCCTACCTCATCTTACAATTCACATCTTGTTATTTATTTATATTTATCTAATACTAGCATATTTACCCAGGGTTGCCTGGGATTTTATTTTCTCATAGGTGGTACTTGTTACCTTAGGAATTGTTAGGAATTCTAAGAGCTGAAGTCCAAACACTCAAGTCCAGACTGCAGTTTGAGAATCCCTGCTCTAGAGCATAAAGCTGATTTCAACTGAGGCATGAAAGACTCTTAAAAGCGACTCCTCTCACATAACTTTCTTTCATGGCTAAGACCTAATCCTGCGCATCCCTTTCCCTGTGATAAAGAGAACAAAAGAAGCTCAGGAGCATGTTGAAGGAGAACAGGTTATGACTCCTTCCTATGACAGCTCCAGCAAATTCTAGAGGGAGAGAGCAGAGAACTTCTGACCTCACAGATATTTTGGACCTCAGCACCTAGAATGGCTGATTATACAGGTTTATTGAAGGTGTGACATAAAACACATGGAGGACCAAATTTTCCACACCTGCTGGCGGTGGGGGGGGCTCCTACACAACTTCTAACATGATCTTTGCTGCATGGTAAAAAAAAAAAAAAAAAAGCTGCAGTTGGCATCTCGCATGCCACAAAAGTAATATGAGAAGCAGGTGTTAATTTTCAGCACTGTCTGAAACCAACTGTGATAAACTGGTATGGCTAGAATGCTACTTGTGCCAACCTAAGTCAGGCTATGGAGGCAACCCAATAACTTGGTTCATCCTAAAAAAAATTAAGAGGAAAGAACGTGGTAAGCCAAAGCTCGCTATGACTCATCCGTGTAAAGCTAATCCATGGTTTAGTGCAGGAATGAGAAACCTCTGGTCCTCCAAATGTTGTGGGACTCCAGCTTCCATCATTTACCACTGTCTGCACTGGCCAGGATGATGGGTGGTACAGTTTAACACCACCTGCAAGGCTGCATGTTCTCCATTCCTTGTTTTATGTGCACAGATGCAGCTATAGTCTAACCTTGTATAACCAAGTCCTATTAAATACTGGTAAAGAATAAAGAAATGCAGTTACACACAAGTCATGGAGAGAGTGTCAGAAGGAGCATGGCAGAGCACAGTGGACAGAACGCTGGCTGGAATGCCACAGAATGAGTGGGTGAGTAATGGAACTGAGCAGTAGATCCAGGGAAAAGACTTGGAAAAGGGCAACAGAGCTGATTAGTGGCCCTTTGGATTGGGAGATGGAAGCATGGCGGGAGGTAGGAATCATTGTATAAGGAGATATTATCTCCTTGCACAACATCTGAAAAATTAGTTATGAGGGCATAATCCCCAGCTATGCCACTGTAAGTCACTGAGAGGATTCCAGCCTCTGTTACTCTCTATCATGCAAAAGGCTCACAGAGGCCTGGACGGTTTTGATAAATCTCTACCTGAATCAGCCAATGCCATCTGGAAAAGCAACCTATTGGATGCCACTCTTTTTGACTGATGCCAAACTTGGAAGTAAATAAAAAACAGTCTCCACTAAACAAAAAAGGCATAGACTCACTTTGCATCTTCTTCTTCTTCTTGGATTTTCCTCAGTTCTTGTAGTTCTGCTTCCCGGACTCTGTTGTCTAAAACGGTTTCCTTCACAACTTGTAAGTGTTTGTAGCTGGCAAAGAATTTGTTGGCGAAGAAAATGTACATCTGACTCATCCACAAACTGTGTTTGTCCTTCTGCTCATCTTTGGCACTTTGGAGCTTATCTGAACAAATCACATGGTAACTGGAGTTTTGTTTGTAGGGAAAATGCCACAGTTCAACAGCAGAGCACATTGCTTGGTATGTCAAAGGTTCCGCACTCAGTCCCTGGCACCTCTAGTTTCTACACAAGTGATTTCACCCAGAGACTTGGAGAGCTGCTGCCAGTCAGAACAAACAGAATTGCACTAGGTGGACAAACAGTCTGACCTTATTTAACACAGCTTCCACATTTCCAGTTCTAGAAAGCTTCAGTTTTTAATTTCATGTTCTCTTACTGCCCTCATGTGGCAGCTACAAGAATTCACACACCGCAGTCCACACACTTCAGAACGTGCAGGTGCTTAAAAATCATGAATAGTTCAAGTATGGAAGGAAAGGGGAACATGCTAATGCTGTCAGCCCTCCACTTCCTTCATTTCCATTACTTTCTACATCTGGAGGAAAACTTTTTGAACAGAAATCCCCCTCTAACTATGGAGGCTTTTATGAACTGATTTTTTAGCTTTCAAAATTGCACAGAGAGCAGCATTTCTGGATAAGAGAGGCTCTCCCATTTCAGAAAGTTGCCCTTATAGAAATACAAGAAGGGTGTTTAAGTGTTAAGGAAGTTTCTTTCTCCCTTCTGTATACTCAAGGTATAGAACAGACACCATGATTCTTTATCGTGGTCTGTGTTGTACAGTATAACTCTACATATACTTAGCTACATAGCAGAGGTGCTACAGAACTCTCCTAGTGAACTGATACACTACTGGCACTCCCCACCCAGTGTCCTGATGTGCACAGGGCTCTACTGATGTCAACTGTCACTTCAATGACTTCCCTACATAATAATGTCACAGCAGCCCCTCACTGCAATTTGGACATGGCAAAACTGCTCACCTCGATTTCCTGGAGACATAAACTCACTTATGTAGACATAAGTCTTACACTGAATACCAGCCATCGTTGTTACGTGCATTGTTGACTCTCATTCATGGCAAACCCTAATATATGGTTTTCTTGGCAAGATTCATTAAGAGGTTTGCCATTGCCTTCATTTCAGACTAAGAGAGGATGACTTGCCCAAAGTCACCCAGTGGAATTCTATGGCTGAGTTGAGATTTGAATCCTGCTCTCATGGAGTCTTAGGCCTAGACTAGACTGTTATAGTGCTATTATTCCACTTTCAACATCCTATGGAATCCTGGGGTTGCAGTTTGCCTCAAAGGCTCCTCCTTAAACTGCAAACCCCAGGATTCCATAGGATGTTGAAAGTGGAATAATAGCACTATAACTGTCTAGTGTAGAAATGGCCTTAGTCCAACAGTCAAAGCACTATGCTACGCTGACTCTCTTTCTAAAGGTTTTACCTGTTAGCTAGATTAGACAGGCAGGTGCAGATTGGGATGACTTTTTTTTTAAAGACCACGACTGTCACTAACCATGTCAGCTGGTTCTGAGACTTGTAGCACAGCACTAGAGCTGGAGTACATCACCATGTATGCAGTCAGGTTTGGGAAGCTTTAGCCCAGTTTTCAAAAGTAGGCATGTTATTTTTTTTAATTGTGGCAGCTTCTGGGGAACTTCACGGGTTTCATTCTGGGGTCCGAAGGGGCACATACAGTCCACATGCCACCCTTTACCCACCTGAGCACTTTACCATCCATGAAGCATCATCCATGTCCATCAGCCTACTGTCTGGAAAGACCCAGTTCTCTCACCTGCTAATTCTTTCATTGGAGCACTAAGAAAGACCTCCTGCTGCACTTCTGGGGTTGGCAGAGTGTGTGTTTCTTCTTCACCTTTGTCTTCCACAGCAGCAGTGAAGGTGATATTCACTGGTGTGGGTGCTGAAAAGGGGAAGGGGGAGAGAATGCCGAATGGTAACTTACATCTTATTGATGGTTGAATGTTGGACTGACTGTGCTGAATGGATGCATTGCAACCAACATGGAGCCTACCAGGCCTCCAGTCCAGGAACTGGGAATAAGAAGAGCCTCACTGGATCAACCCAAAGGCCTAGTCCAACATCCTATTTCCCACAGTAGCTAATCAGATGGCTCTGGGAAGCCCACAAACAGGACATGAGGTCATTCTTTTGCTAATATTTCCCAGCACCAGGCATTCCAAGGAATGCTGTTTCTGATCCAGGAAGTAAGCATACACCACCAGATGAGGAGTCATCACTGGCAGGCTTGTCCTCCATGAATTTGTCTAGCTCTCTTTTTAAAGGCAGCTAGGTTGATGGACATCATCACATCTTAGTAGCAAATGGCTACACAGTAGAGTAGTAGCACGAAGAAGAAATGCTAACTAGCCTTTTTCCCTCATGTGCTAGTTTTCCCCAAACAAGGAATTCAGATATATTATCCAATTCCTCTGCCAACATTCTAAAAGTTGCAGCATCTCAAGAGGGGTGTACAGTGACTGAACATGTAATTTAGTGTTAACATGGACCTAAATCCTATTGTTTGTTCTGATCAGAGTAAAGCCATTGAGTCAATTGGAATTACCTATGTATTGCCTCTTCATTCAATAACTGATTGAATGGGTCTATTTTAGTTAAGGTTAACCAACAGGATTCTGGCCATGGTCACTTCACCAGTTGTTTTTTCTAACAGCCAGGTAAGATCTCGAACACCAAGGCGTGAGTTGTGTAGGACAAAAGCCAAACGACTTACATGAAGGAGAAGAGCTTTTTTCTCTGTTGGGTGATTTTGAACGATGTCGAGAAGCTTTCTCTTCCTTTTTGCCCTCCTTGGTTTTTCCCTTCTGTGCAAATGAGAAACAGCCATCACACAAATCAGGGATAGGTAACAAAATATGTTGTTCAAAAAATGGGGTATTTGACATATGCTTTGAGAAAGCATGTATCAGACAAGGGAACAGTGAGAAGAACAAACTTCCCAATGTATACATTTGGAGATACCATTAGGTATAGTAAGTAGTGCAGAACTGGTTAAAAAATAATACATTTATAGCTGGTGGTTACTAATCTGAATGTGATGCTGTTGCTCAAGAGTGCAGATTCCCTGCCTGTCACAATAAGTTATGCCTCAAAAACTGTCTTCAACTTGTACGTGTGTGTGCCTGTGAGTATGCAAGTACAGTCAGCCCTCCACATTTATGTGTTTCACTTTTGTAGATTTGAGTATTCACAGATTATTTGCTGTCACCTCTGCTGCTGCCCTGTGCCATTTTTAATAGAGACTGAGAAACTGTGAACAAGGCTTGTAATCCCTACTAAAAAATAGTGTGGGGCAGCAGTGGAGGTGGCAATAAGCCCCACCAGCCCCCCACTTCTGTCTTGTGAAGGAATCCTGATGCCTCAAAAGAATCTGTGGTGGGTTGAATATGGTGATCATACTTTTTTGTATGTTAAATATGGTTTGGGAGGGCCTAGAGTTATTCAGTTTTTTCACATTCACAGGGGTCTTGTGCCTCTAACCCTAGCGAATGTGGAGGGATGACTGTACTTCTGTTTGAGAATCTAAATCTAGAATTCCCTAGTATTTGATCCAAACACTTTGACCATGCTCCTATATCAAACTACTGGAGCAGAAAGCTTTGCCATTTTATTTATGTAAGATTTCAAGCTGTCAGAAGATGGTGGTGTCATGAAGAATTTCCCAGCATTCAGCTGGGAGCTTCTTCATGCACCTCATAAGCCAACTAGCAGCCATCTTTGTTGTGGGGAGCAGAGTTTTACGCAGGTACTAAACTAACATGCCAGCTGAACTGCTGACATGCTCGGTGAACAGAGGGAGCCGCTTGCAGAAGGAGGTATTGGATACCTCCTTACACAAGTATGGAAAAGGTACAACTCCTAGTACAACCCCTGGTTACAGTAGCACAATGCCCCAAGAGGATCCTTGCCTTTCATCACTTCATCACAGAAAGACTACAGCTTATATATAGCAGCTGCAGCTACAAAGCAAATGTTAGGCAATTCAGCTACGACTGTTCCAAAGGCTACCTAAAATAAGAGTCTTTATCATCTGCTAAAGGGGAATAAGACAGCTTGATCTTCTGGGAGACAGAATTCCAGAATGTGGAGGTTGACACTGAAAATTTCAGACCTCATGAATAACTCTTTGTTTCACCTGAAAGAGCAGGAGAGTTTGGAACTCTCTTTCATTCTTCTCTGCTGGAAACTGTGCACCTTGTCCATTATTTTACCAGAGAAGTGTCCTGCTACCATCAAACTTCTGGGAGAGCCAGTATAGTGTAGCAGTTGGAAAGGAGGCCTGGAGTTTGGGACACACAGAATGAACTGCCCATCGAGCCATTAAACCCATTTGTGACTTTAAGCCAATCACTCTCCCTCAGCCTGACCTACGTCATATGGGTGTCATTAGGATAAAGTAGGGATGAGGAGAGCAGTATGTGTAGCCTTCAACTCATTAGAAGAATGGTGGGATATCAAAGTAAGTAATAACTAAACCTCCAGCATAGCCCTAAATTAGAATCTTGTCCAGCTCACCCCATGTAACTAATAAATATTTAAAGAATTATTCCACCAACCTCAGATTTCTTTGTCTTACTAGTTTCAACAAAATGCACAATCTTGCTGGCAGAAGACTTGGAGCTAAGACGACGACTGGAGACATCTGTCATTTCATTGCTTGCTTCACCACTGCTTGTACTTCTGGTCTGCACTGACTAACAATTTTAAAAAGTTCACACACAGGTGAGTGTGGTTGTGGAAAGCAGGAGCCTTTCATGCTTTCAGGTGCCATAAATTATATCTGCATATTCTATACTGCTCTAAGATCCCATTATGTGGTGCAAGATAATAGTGTTTTAATAAAGAAATGTATGGCAGGAAAACCTGATGAGAACCAGCATAGTATAGTGGTTTGAGTGCTGGACTACATCTCTAGAGACCAGGGTTTAATTTCCTGCTCGGCCATGGAAACCCACTGGGGGACGTTAGATGTGTCACACACTCTCAGTCCCAGGAAAACTGCAGCCCCAGAAAAAATAGGGTAGTTTTAGGATTGCCATAAGTCAGAAATGACTTGAACAACAAAAACTGATATTTCTGCCTCCAACCTCCCTGTCCAGTATGATCAACTCAGACACATTCACATGCCCAGGGACCCCATTTTTAACCTTTGAGGATGCAGGCTGACTGCCTGCAGACAGCTACTAATGACCCAGCATGTGTAGGCTCTGATAACAAGAAACAAGGGAGTTTCTCTAAAACAAGCAAATTATCAACGGAGAACCACAGGAGAGAAAAAACTCAGAACAGACAACCAGAAATGTGTTAATAAGACAGTAAATAATCCTGTGAGAAGCACAAGGGATACAGAACAAGAAACCTATAGGCAATACAATATAGTGAGATATTGTAATTCACAAGATCATGTACAAAAAAATGATGATTATATAAATAATGTAGGACACTTGTAAGAACGTACAGAGGTAGACAGCAATTATTTAGCCCCTCCCTAAACTGCAAACCCCAGGATTCCATAGGATGTTCAAAGTGGAATAATAGCATTATAACAGTGCATTGTGGAAATGGCCCAAGTCTTGTACACAGTGAGTCATGCCATCCACTCATTTCCCATACAGCAACAGAACTGGCAGTCAAACTGAGAGAACTGACCTGACCAGAGGACAATTCCTGAGCTAGAGGTGAGAGTCTGGCCCCATCTATGTAGTCATCCGTTCTGTAGGAACTGCCAGACAGGCTGGCCTCTTCTGCCTGCTGTTTCAGCATCTCATCTGTGACATACAGGGATGCACAATCCAACAGAGCATCAAAAAACTCAAGGAAGACGAGCTGAAGGAAAAGCAAAACAACCAAAGGGAAAGAACAATGGCAAGAGCATGTATATTTCTATACCGCTTATCAGCTAAGCACTCTCTAAGTGGTTTACATTGTGTTTTTGTCAGAACAAAAATCACCAATAGTCTCCGAAGGGATTTTAGGGGAGAGGGGAGCGTCAGTACTGAGCTGTAGGGCAGCCATCAGAAGGGAAGCAGATGCTGAGCCAAGGACTCCATCTGAACAACCATATCAGGAGTTGTGATAACAGGCTCTCCCATTAGCCGAGCAACATAGCTGAGGGGCAAGGCCTCCCCTCCAGGTAAAGACAGTAATAATGCATGGGTTTAAGTTACATTTAGTGGGGTTAGTATCAGGAAGGAGCAACAGAATTGCCCAGTGAGGAAGATCAGTTTGGGAAAGTGTGAAACCACAGAGATGCTTCCAAGTAAGATGTTATAAAACCTGAGGGTGCCTCAAGGCACAGAGAGGGGAGGGAATAGAGAGACTGAGAGAGAAAGGGAGAAAAAGACTAAGAGTTTGGGACTGAGGCTGTCTGCCTCACCTGAGGGGGAACTTGGCTGCTGGTTGGACAAAAGCATCCAGACTCAGGTGAGACCATTACAGGAGTCAGGAGTTGTTGTTGTTGTTGTTGTTTTTTTAAGGCACAAGAACTAGAAACATCTATGTTGCTCTGTTTGGCACCAAGTGCCAGGGCACACAGAAGGGCTCACCCTGATGTTAGGCACAAGGAGAGGGCTACCTCAAGTAGCAGATCTCAGATGTCATATTGTTAGTTACTTAATTTTTTACTTCAGCACTTTCAACGCCAGGAACATGTTGGATGTTCTGTCTTAGGAACCAAAGTAATTTGGCTCAGCTAGTACTATATTCCTTGATTTTAGAGTGAGAGGGATGCCACTTCTTGATCTCTCTCAAGCAGCAAAATGTCTTGGGCTAGAGAACACAAAGTCCGTCATGTCGGTTCCTGCCTAGGTGGGCAGGGGGCCAGTCCAGCACCTGAGAAATTTTCACAACCTTTCAGAGAAGTTCTGTCCCATCATTTAGGAAAGAGTGCTACCTGAAACCAAAGACAAGGAAAGCTGCCGGTCAGAGTTAACAATTCCAGTCTGTGTGGATCAAGGGTTTACCGTAGTTGAAGGTTGTTTCCTATGTTTTCAAGCTTTCCTCCAGGAAGTCCAAACTACAAAAGAGTGGCCCTTTCCACTGCAGTTATACAAAGTGAATTTCCACTAGCCCATTCCTAAATACATACCTCATGCTCCAAATTAGTGTCCTCTCCATTATGCACACATGGGTTATCTTTGGCCAATATATTCACAACTTTGGTGGCAGTAAGCTGTTTGCTTATAAGTCCTAAATCCTAGAAATTGAAAGAAGAAGTCAGCCACAGTTCTCTTTCTATATCTGAACTGCATGGAACATAAAACAGAAGGAGACGGGGTAGTCTTCCTGTTTGGGCAGACAGGGCCTTTGCCACCTAACCCCATCCAATCCCTTTGCAACCTAGGAAGGGATATGCTGTGTACTCAGAAGAGAGGAGGTTATGTAGCAAATTAGGCATGACTGATTCCACTTCTAGTGACTCCTTGGGTTCACTTCAGGTTATTCCACCCTCTGTCTAGTACTGCCAGATCACAACTATCCCAGGCCCTGAGATTTTAGAGTCGAAAGACAACCTCTTGTGATGTCAGAAGCTTCTGTGATGTTAGAAATGGCATCCCCTGGTGATGGCATTAAGAACAATACCTCAAGCATCAATCACAGCTGCACACATATGCCACTCAAATAAGAAACATCATATCTAACAAATCACATTTGTGTACATGTACACATATATGTACACATATACACAGAGCATGCTTTTCAAGATAGTGCCCTTGCTTTGAAATTGCTCTCCTCCCCCTGAGAATTACAGAAGAGGGTCCAGGTCTTTAGATCTGACAACTCTACTGCCATCCCATAAGCCCCAGCTGCCAAAAGGAAGGAGGAAAGAGAGGGCAACATGATATTTATTTGAGGCCTCAGATGCATGCTCACGGAGTACCATTGGCACAGCCACGAATACAAGATTTTTCCTCCTGGGCAGCCACAGCTCCCCTTTTATGCTACTTTGGTATGCTGGCTTTTGCATGGTTTATGATACTGTTAAAAAAATTCTTGATTGTATCCAAGTTGTTGCAAGTTGCAAAACAAACTCCCTCTCCAAAACAAAATAAAACAAAATCTCTTTAAAGAAGAGCAGACTGGAAAGTCCTTTATATATTTAGCTCTTCCAAAGAGTGCAAGAAGTGCTTTAGGTCTATCCAAGTTGGAATGAACAAACACATGGCTTCCCAGGCCCATAAATAAACCTGCAAAAAGGATGCTTACTTTCAGCATCCAGAGAAAGTGCCTCATCTTCATGGTAGGTTCATGAGGAGCTTTGGGACTGGGTTTACAAAAATCTTTGTATATCTCCCAACACTTGTCAATGTAATTGATGGCATAGATTGTTTGCTGCCTGTCACTGAATAAGACACCTGTAGAAATAAGTAGCAGAAAATATCTGGAGTGTTTGGTGGTGGTGGTGGTTGCTGCTTTTGAAATAAATGTCTTATTGTTTAAGTAACTGAGAGAGCAAGGGGAGAAAATAAAAAAATAGTAGGCTACCTTTTATTTGGCAGGCATGTGGAGTGATGTTCTGGACCATTAGTTTGGAGAAGCATTTGAAGAGACGGGGACTTGTATCGCTGGAGTTAAAACAGGAATACACAACAGCAGTTGCTAACAGTGACAAACAGAGGAAGCAGTTTCATACATTTGGAGGAATTTATACTGAATTAATTGCTGCAAGACAGATTTGGCTAATTGGTTAAATTAATAGATTTGAAAATATTTTTAATCAACTGAAAAGGTGCTCCAATTAATAAGGAAACAATTTTTTAAAAAAATACAAACACACAAATCTGCAAATGGCATGGGCTATCTTATTCCACCTTCCTTTCTGCATATACAGGAAGGCCTCTTCTAAGATATACACCACATCTGTATCTGACCTCTGCAAAAAGTACATTTTTCTGCTTCTGAATTCATTTCTTAATTGTATGTTGATTTTGTTTATTAATGACATTGACTACAAGGCATATATTTAACCAGCTGGAAGCCTGGGCCATTTCCGCACTAGACTATTACAGTGCTATTATCCCACTGTCAACATCCTATGGAATCCTGGGGTTTGCAGTTTCGAGAGGGGCCTTAAAGGCCCCTCTCTAAACTTCAAACCCCAGGATTCCATAGGATGTTGAAAGTGGGATCACAGCACTATAACAGTTTAGTGCGGAAATGGCCCTGGATTCATGGGAAGGAATATTATTGTCCTTATTTATCTAACAGCAAGTGACATGCCATCCTGAAACTCCCTACAGATCACTCATAAAGATGCTATTTCAAAACTGGACAATGTGTGAACTGTGGACTATATGTCCAAGACCATTTTAGATCCCAGAGGTGAAAAGAACATTTTTTTACCCCGAAATGGCCTCTTGGGGATGTGGGAGCATTTTTGCCACATCCTCTCTCCCCAGCTATTTTAGGCCTTTTTCTAAAACATCCTCTTTGCTAAAAAAAAAAAAGCTTCTTTTTGATCTAAAATGACCAAAGGGACCCCCAAAAGGCAACAAAATCCCCCATGCCTGCTTGAAGGTTTGAACAACTTTGGGGAGAGGCAAAAAATTGGAGGGTGTTGCAGCCCTCCAAGGTTTTGGGGGGCCTCATGTGGCCCCCTACCTCTCATTCCTGGGTTATTTCAACTAAAAGCCTGCCCAGCAAACACCCTTAGTCAACAATCCTGTACCGCCTCCTTCTCTGGAAATAAGAACACTTGAATTTTCAATGGGACTTATTTCTAAATAGACATGGCTAGGGTCAACTCACTGAAAGGAAAGCCACTTACTTGAATTCCTTGTGATAGATGTAGAATGACAAATAGATAAGATATGTCAAAAACATTCTAAGCAGCAAGGTCTCATATGGAGAATGAATCTCTTCAAGTACCGACTTATCTGCAAAAGAAAAAAAAACCCACACCCCACCCCACACACAAAGGAGGGAAAGTGAATATTCATTTAGTTCAGACATCATTAGAATCAGCTTAATTTAGCTGCAGAAGATAATTGTGTCCTTACCATCCAATCTGCCTGCTGGCCTCCTAGAGAATTGTACTATCCATGAAATGTTTGCAGAAAAATTAGATCAATGATAAGTTTTACGGTTTTACTCAGCTCTCCTCGTGGTGGCATGTTACACTAGGAGAACAAGATTTGCTGAGATTCCATTTCCTCTGGAAACAGGCTGAGGTCACTAGAAGCTCATGTTACTTGTAGTATTTGAGATTTTGATAAATAAAGAAATGTTTATTAGTAAGTAAAGAAATACAAGGACAGCTTAAACCAGAAATGGGCGAAGTAGAACCACAGGGTCTCATGCAACTCCCTGAGGCTGCTTTTGTACTTCTCCAAATACACCCCTTCAATGCCCTGTTTCTAACAAAAAACACTGTAGATTTCTTCCGCTGAAGTTTCCAGACATAGCAATGCATCTTTTAAATAGGTTGTGGGGCCCTTTTATTGTTTAACCTCCACACCTCCCCTCCCTTTTTCAAAGCCTATAGTGGATTTCCAGGCATACCTGAAGGTGGGAGGGGTGGGCTGGGCTGGAAGTATTTCTGGAAGTCCATGTGACACTCTCCCCTAGAGGGCCCATGAGCAAAAAAAATAAGTGGACCACCTCTGGCTTCAACACTCCTATAGACAACTCCATTGCTTCCCCATAAGCACTCTGGAGCAGGTCTGAGGCCCAATTTTCTGCCCTTGGAACCTTCTGGGGATCACACAGACTACCACAAATGCCCGTCAAGAATGAAAACCAGCCAGCCAGTCAGGAGCGGCTTGAAGTCTACTTTTGGCTTTGAAAAGCAGGTTTTAAAAATAATAATACAGGAGGCCCTACAACTGTTGTTGTCATGTACCTTCCAACTTATAGTAACCCTCAGGTGAACCTATGATGAGGTTTTCTTGAAAAGATTTGTTCAGAAGGGGGTTGACTTTGCCTTCCACTGAGGCTGAGAGAGTGTAACTTGCCTCAGGTCACCCAGTGAGTTCCCATGGCTGAGTGGAGACTCGAACCCTGGCCGCCCAGAGCTCCAGTCCAACATTCAAAACTATTACACCACAATGGCTCTCCCCTACAACTGTGCAAAAGGTCAACTGTGGTCAACAAAGGGTATATGTGGTGGTCATTAATGTAGTAATAGTCTTGGAGGGGTGCATGGAGCCCCAGGGCCACCCTCTGCCTGTCTCTGCTCTGGAGAAAAGCATCATTTTTGAATTTGCAGAACCTCAGCTCTTTCCCTTTAAAATCTAAAACGGATGTTGTTAATTCTCTCTCAGACACACACACACCTGTATGAGGAATGTACACAGAATATAATCCTGGGCTAGGAACACATAAATATATATGTGTGTGTACATACATAAATATTCTCTAATAAAAGAATTAACATGCATTTGCCTCTGAAACTCTACACTAGCTCAGAAGCAGCACTTGGAAAGCAAAACAATTCCAGCCACCAAACAAACAACCTTCAAGAGAAACAACAAGCTAAATGAAAGTTTTTTCTATTTTTGAACCAGCCATATTCTCCCCAGAGGGAGGTGCACCGTTCCTGGAGGTACTGCAATACCAGGTCGATGCGTGGAGTGGACGGAGCAAGCTCCTATTCCATCTCCCAGCTCCAAAAATCCATTTAATATATAGTCCTCAAATAGAGGACGTATCAGATATTAAACTGATAAGAACAGATACTACACTTGATCTTAGCCAAAAGGCCGAGAAGCGATACCTAACCGCCCTCCCGCCCGCCAAACACACGCCTTCCGCTGCCCTTTCAGCTTCCCGGGAGAAACCCTGAAACACACAAGACGCAGGTACGTGGCACAGCCCGTCCGATTCACAACTCCTGTCAACACACTCCACAAACACGCTTCTTCCCGCTGCCTGATCAACAGATTCATACCAAGACAGCTTAATTCTTAAATTGTATGTGTTTTGTCCACCATGGCAATTGTGCAGTCTTCTGCTCTCTCCATTGGTCTTAAATTTGCATGACTCCACCCGCAATGCAATGCTCTGCGTTTTTATTAACCCGTTGCCATATACATCCTTCCAAGTTACTTCTACAGCAACAGGAGGGCTGATCGGCAGCAATCAGCATGTGAAACCTTTCAGGCGAGGTGGGACATAAACACCATCGCTTCTTGACTGCAGTGGTTTAAGCCGCTGAAAAACTATGGCTTCAAGGACTGCGCGAGAATACCCACAAAAAATTATATTTCTGATTTCCGAAAGATGAAATTCCCACTCTCCCAACCATAATTCATTGATTCACTGTTTGCTCAGGACTTTTTCACCATTTTTGTTCCCTTAATTGCATGTTTTCATGACTCAGTGATTCATATTAGAAAAACAAACCGTTCAGGATCCTATCCATATCAGCAAGCATAAGGTTGCAATGATGCAACCTGCAGTCCTTTAAAAATCGCCAGAACTGAAGCTTCGTCATCAGGAAGGTGTTGTCAAGAGAGCGGTCATATCCTAAACTGCTGTAAAAAGTGTAGATCCTTCTCAGTTCTGAGACATATCTCAATACTGCAAATTCTGTCTAGGGAAGAAAAGATGGAAAGGCAAAAACACGGAATAAGACTTAGCGCTTCTCATACTAGCCAAGTAGATCTCTGATCAGAAAGGACTCCGGGTCTTGAACTAAGATATCACAGGCCAAGGCTGGGATTACTGGAAGGAGATTGGGATGGTGTGTGCTTCCATCTTGGCACCCCCTTGAGGCACAGAAAAGGGTAACAGTGTGCAGCATCAACCCCTGGGATTGCCCAGAAGTATGAAAATTCCAGATTAATCAGGTCTGGTATGAATGCCAAGAGCCTACCTTTCTGATCTGGCCCAGATCCTATGTCTGTGCCTCTAGAGGTTTAGCGGGAGTATCAGTTGCTACTACCTTCAAGTTGCCTGTTGATTTATGGTGGTTTCACAGGGTTTTCTTAGGCAAGGAATACTCAGAGATGGCTTTGCCTTTCCCTCCTATGAAATAAAGCCTACAGCATGTGGTGAGCATCCAAGATCAAGACAGGATCTGATGCCTTTAGGCCCTAGTAGGCCCCAAAATTAAGATTGGGCAGGGAATCCAAAAGTGCAAAAAATGGACTCAGAGGCCAAACTCCGCCCACGCCTGTGCTAAATAAAGACAGCTTTTAAAAAATTTCTTCTTCCTTAACTGTATTCTTCCTTATCTACCTTCTTTTCAGTGGCAGGAAAGACAACATTAAATTACATATAAACACTGCCTACCTGCTTGATTTCTTCTTCTCTGTCTTTTTCTGGAAATAAAACCAATAATGTTGAAATATCTATTTCAATGTTTGATCCTAATGTAGATGAATCTTCTGGACCGTCAACAACTTTGATGCTCTCTACAGAGTGAAAAACAAATAAAGAAATCAAACTGGAGCGTTTCTCACTACAGAGAAACAAAAACAGAAGCAAGGGTTGCAAAGATTTTTGCAGCAGCTAGGAAGGGAGGTGTTTGACGGGATGCTTACCAAACCTGCAGATGATAAAGAACTGGAATGGATAGCTAAGGCCATTCAAGATGGAATCAACTCAATAGGCTGCAACACTGGTTTAAAACTTAAAAGATGACATTTGATAGAGATAAACTGAAAGTCTTGTATTTACGTATAAAAATAATGGCCCAAAGCAAATTCCTCCCAGATTATCCCCCAGCCAACAATGAAATTCCCTATTGCTGGCTATATATATGGGGACCTGGGTTGGGCTGCACTTCCCCCAGGCTGAGGCCCATGGAAAATGGGCTTCCAAGGGTTATATAGTGCACAAGAAACAAAGAAAACTCAAGTGCACAAGTGTGATTATGCTCCCCTCCCCAAAGCAATGAGCACTGTGTAAGAAGGTCAGCAACAGAGGAAAATCCACTGTCTCTTCTATTCTCAGCCTTCACATCTTTTCCCACTGCAAAACTAGTGCAAACAATAGCTTATAAGGTCATTAATACAAATTAAGTATTTTGTGCCACAGGACAGCTGTTAATATTTGGCCAAAACGCTAACAAGAACTCCAGAACTCACTCACCTGGTGGCAGAAGCCCAACTCACTACCCTGATTCACCACGTCACTGATGGGGAGCCACCAGGGACCAATGATACATTTGGAGGCAAGGGATAAAGAATATCTATCCTTATAAACATATATATGCTGCTTTAAGAAAAACTGAAAGAAGAAGAGAGAAAGCAAGACTGATCCAGGTTGCAAAACCAGATTTCCACTGATAATGAAAAACCTGAGATTAGAGCATTGTTGTTTTATCAATTAATCACATCTTTTCCTCCAGGGAGCTCATGGCAACATACCTGTTCTCCATCCCAATCCTGTTTTATCTGAGCAAAAACCCCATGAGGTAGACAGGCTGAGAGACAGTCACTCAGTGAACTATACACAGCCATGTGGAAATCTGAAGACAGATCTCTTGATATTCTAACTGTGGCCATTTCCGCACTACACTGTTATAGTGCTATTATTCCATTTTCAACATCCTATGGAATCCTGCAAACTGCAAACCCCCGGATTCCACAGGATGTTGAAAGTGGAATAATACCACTATAACAGTCTAGTGCAGAAATGGCTTGTATCTCCATTACATCAGCTCTCCAGCACTAGGAATGTTTTGTTAGTCTTGTCCATAAATACCTTTCTTGTTGCCATGGACACTTTACAAATGAAGATATTTTCAAAATATCTGGTAACTTTCTGGCCTAATATTTCCTTCCAAGGACATATGAATCTGCTCACCTGTACCAAAGGGACTCTGTGTTCGAATACCACTCAGATCTTGTGTATTCATGATGTCAATTTGAAAATTTGGATATTCGGCTATATGATCATATATAAATACACCTTCATACACACGCCCGTTCTTGAATACAAGCTTACCCTAAAGAGAAAGCAAAACTGAGTCTGCAACATCCTGTTACTTCTTTATCTAAGTAACCCCTAACAGCATCGGTCTACTTGGAATCCTATTCATTGGTCACACCCCAGTGTGACAATGCTGGGAGAGTTCTAAAGAATATTGGGGTGCTATGACAGAGATACATACGGTACGTGAATCTCAAATGTGGAGTAGAGGTGACTCCCACTGTCTTCAGGGATCCATGGTTGCATATAATAATGTTATTTCATCATTTATTACGATATAATGTTTTACAAAGAAGAGGCAGGAAGACCCCTCCCCCAAGAGTCTTACAATATAAAAAAGAGACACGAGAGAACAACAGTTCCCAGTGATGACTTGTAGTTACAATGGTTTTAAAAGAGCTTTAGATAAACAGATGGAAGGTAAACCTACAAATCATCCTTTGCACCCTGAAAGTTGAGTGTCTCTCTGTCACTGACTGAATATCAGCTGAAAGGAGAAGTAGAACGACAGTACCAGTGCAATCGGCTCTGTAGGCATCAGATTGGATGCTCTGGAAAGCAGGACACTGGGTGAGATGGATCTAGACACTAACAATGTTCTTTTTTTTGGACTACAGCTCCCAGAATGCCGACTGGGGAATTCTGAGAGCTGCAGTACAAAACCCAAACATTTCCAAGCTCTGGACAGATTTTGTTGTTGTGTGCCTTCAAACTGTTTCTCACTTACATGAACCTATCACAAGGTCTTCCTGACAAGATTTGTTCAGAAGGGGTTGCCTTTGTCTTCCTCTGAGACTGAGAGAATGTGACTTGCCCAAGATTACCCAGTGGGTTTCCAAAGCTGAGTGGAGATCTGAACCCTACACCATACTGGCAAGCCTTTCCTGCATTTATCTGGGAAAAATGGATGCTGGGGAAAACAGGAAAGATATAGTGGGGTAATAAATCACAGGAAGGCAAGAGTGAGGATTCTTTTTCTTTTGGAGGGTACATTCTTTTGGTAGCAATCATTGAGGGGCTGCTGCACAGGTGCCAGAGATGAGGCTGAAGCTACAAGTGGGAAGAGCCAGAGCTAAAAGTGGACAAGCCATTCCCCATTTTGTTCCTTTTCTTATCCTCTTTTTCACCCACTCTCTCTTCAGCTCCTTTTCCCTCAGTCCTCTCTTTTTCTCTCCCAGTACAGTGGGCTGCCATGGGACAGACAACTCATTCTTGCCTGAAGTTACATGTTGATCACTACCAGGGCTTTTTCTCAGATTCACCACCATCACAGGCATGTTTGGTGAAGACATGGGAGACAGCCTTCTCTACAACTGCTCCCATACGATGGTATTCCCTTTCATGGAAAATTAGGTTGGCCCCTCTTTGCTCTCTTTCCGTCGGCAGGCAAAGACCTTTCTGCTCATAAGGACATTTATGAGCCAACTGTTTGATGTAGTTTTTTAAAACTATCTTTTAATTAAAAGGTCTTTGATTGGAATGTGTTGCATTTTTATCATTTTAGCAGCTTTTAAAAACTGTTTTAATGTTTTTCATATATCTGTTAAATTTTTCTTTGTATTATCCATTGTTTTAATTGTATTTCATTTTAACTCATATTGTGATCTGCCTTGTGTCCCGTAATGGAAGAAAGGTAGAATATAAATGAAATAAATAAATGAAATATGAGTGTGCTCTTGAAATTAGGCCAAGGAGCCCACATGGCCCTAGGGCTCAAGACTTCCCCCGGAGCTGTCTCAAAGTAAAGCAAGATTCCTATCAGGAGTTGTGCCAAAGGTTTCACTGGCATTGTATTTACATGTACAGTCAGCCCTCCACATTTGCTAGGGTTAGGGGCACAGAACCTTCACAGAAGTGGAAAAATTGCAAATATCAAAATGCATGTGTGTGTCTGGGGGAAGGGGACCATGGCATGATGGGGGGAGCAGGCACCTAGGTCCAAACTAGATCAGGGAAAGGGAAGGGAAGGGAAGGTTGGCAAGGTTATCCTGTATTTCTTCCTTCACACCCATCTCCTTCCTTGCATGTGTGTGGAGGCACTGGAAGAGGGTTTATGGTGCTGAGAAAGGCTGCAAGCTTTCCTTGGCTGGCCAAACAGTGGCTGATGGAAAGAGAAGAGGACCAGAGGTGGGTTTTTAAAGAGCTGCATGGTCTGATCCGAGCGACCAAGAGGGAAACAGTTGGTGAGGGCAGAAACGCATAAATAATCAAATCCATGAAAGTGAAACCTGCAAATGTGGAAGGCTAACTGTAGTTCCAGTTAAGGGCTTTCCCATCCTTACATTATAGAAGTATTGCTTCCTATGTAACTACACTGAGCAAGCTGAGGTCTTTTATTAGGCTCCAGAGCTTACCTGACACCACTTGCCAAAGCTTACCATGCCATGCTTCTTGTTGTAAACCCATTCCCCATCATACATTGCTCCACTGGCAAAGAAGAATTTTCCACATCCGTGGCGATCTCCATTGACAAAGTCTCCCACATACTCATTCCTCAGGGGATATTGTGAGCCCGGTATTCTTTTCAGATACCAAGTGTGGGTACCAAAACCATGCTGAAAAAGGAAAACCACCATCATAACTTCTGATCAAATGCATTCAATGCAGGTGAGCAGCATCACAGTACATTACGGGAACAACAATTTTATTGCAAAACTTTCCCTCAAGGAAGCCTTGGCCTTGGACAGCCTTGCTCTCCAACATTTCCCCATTGGAAAACACCCCGCCCTCCACAACCAGTGGACTTCATCTCTTTTTAAAGAAAGGGTAAAAAGACAGTTGTGCTTATTTTGGGTATTATTGTTAGGCTGCTAATCTGCTAATCTGTGAAGAGTAGAGAGTTGGAATGTAAAAGTGGTTTAAATAAACGTATTTTGGAAAAGCATTGAAAAAAGTCACTTTTCAGTACTTTGTAAATAAAACTCTCATGTAAAAAATCAGCATAAAAAAGAAAGGGAGGAAAGAGATCTAGCAGCATGTTTGGAGACCGATTTATTTTAGCATACACGTTCATGATCAGCAAAATTCAAACACTTGATCCAGCCATACCTGTATTCCATTAACCCAATTTCCAGTATATTCCTGATTAGTTGTCAGCCACCTCATCCGCCCTTCTCCATGACGCATATCCCTCTCCCACCAGCCTTCATAGATATTTCCAGATTTATAACTATGAAGAAAACAAATGAACAGGGAACTAATTATTCAGCAACCAGGAGACAATGTCAGGAGATGTGGTTTCAAAATAGACATAAATGTTTTACAGATTAAATTAGGGACTTCAGTCCCTACTAGTGAATGGCTTGAAAAGGAGAGTGGAAAAATTCAAGGAGGATGAGACTGAGTTTATCAATAGCTAATTAACCATGGTGGCTATATGAAACCCCTGCTAGCTAAGGGCTTCTGGGAGTTGCATTCCAAAAGAGAAATTTTTTCAAACTCTATGAAGCCTCCATGTGGAGAGGCAGTTGTTACTAACCACCATCAAGTTGACTTTGACCTACTGGGACCTCCAAGGCATGCTATCATCAAAAGATTGCTCAAGCCTTCAAGACTCTTGGCCATGGCTCTATCTAACTGTAATGCAGTCCTCCTCTTTTCCTACTGCCTTCTACCTAAACATTACAGTCTTTTCTAGTGAGTCATGTTTTCTCATGTCCATACTCTGTCCAAAGTATGACAGTCTCAGCTTAGTCATCTTGGCTCCTAGGTTTTTATTTTGCCATTTGAAGCAAAGGATAACTTGGCACTCTCTCCATGGCATTTACAGAAGCCAAGCGGACAAGGCAGGAAGCAGGCTGGCAGGTTGAACCTTACTTCAACACAGTCAATAAAAAAGGATCTTCTACTGCACACAAAAACAGTGGATCTATTTCAGAAGTTAAACTCTTCCTCTTCTCTGCAACTCCCAAATAGGAAGTATAAAACCAACTGCAGATTGATTTGCATGCCTTTCTCTCATTAGCCAAAACGTGCCACCTTGTTCTGAGATCCTCATCTATCATAACACATGATCACTTTGCTGGTACAGTCCTTGCCCACTTAAAGCATTCAATGCTTTTTAAAACTTCTTTACACTCCACTAAGAACTACTCAAGATACTAGATGATACACAGCCTTGTCTGTGGCTATCACTTGAAATAGATAAGGCAGATATAAATTAAACACAAAAACTTCTTTTCTTAGCTCTTACACATGATATAACAGGGTGAACTGAAAGTCCATTTCTTAAACTCACTCTTTTAAACTTAAAAATATTGGCAAAAAAGACTCTACTTCTTCTAAATTAACCCTTGTTCTATGACCCAGAGAAGTGGCCTCAGTATCAGTATCAAGACTAGAAGATCTGTGATCTGTAGACTGTAAGATCCCTTTAAAGATCTGCTTCCCTAAATAAGTGCATAGATTTGTTATCAGCAGGACAAACTACCATCTACATGAGACAGATTTTTAAGGTGGTAGAGTCTGGCTCTCAGCTTCAAATTAAAGCAAATGTAATCTGTTCTTTAATCCATTTTGTAGGATTTATTATTCAGCAAAATCGATTAAAGAACAGATCACATTTGCTTTAATTTGAAGCTGAGAGCCAAACTCCCAAGTTTCTTGTAGAAACCTATTCAAATTCTTGATGAACCAAAAAAACTCAGAAAACTCACCATCTTATCCCCCATCCACTTTTTACATTGTATACAAAGTCACCTTCATACCAAGAGGAACCTTTCTTGTTGTAGTAAATGGTGCCCTGAAAATCAAGTTATATGAACACTTCAGTGCTTAAGCACATTTCACATATACCAAATGTTCAATTATTACTGAAATACCTAAAATAACCTAACACTTGCCTTTTTAAAAACTAGCGTTCATAAAGGCCAATGGCCTTAAAAGGTAAACTTTAACAGCTGAATTATATCAAGCAATCCAATATTATCTTCCTTGCATTTAACTTTTTGCAGTTTATCGAACTGTCTCACACAAGGACCTATACCCAAAGTAGACTTTAGGTTTGGATTAGAAACCTGAATGACCCAAATTGCACTGATGAGTGTGTGCAAATAATCTTTAGTGAAGTCTCAAAAGCACCTCTCGATCCAGCAGGCTTAGGACAGGAAAAGGTGACACTAACTACAAAATAAAGAGGGGGCCCAACAATATACAAAGAGTTCATTAGAGGGTATTTTCACAGTGGGCCGATTCAGTCTTGGGTCTGGACCTGGCTATTTATTCTGAGACCAACTATGAGGCAGAAATTTCTCAGAAGAAAACAGAAGTGCTATCAGTCACTCATACATGATGAAAGCCATTTCAGGCAACAATGTGAATCTTTGTTAAGTCCAGATTCTGCAGCAGCTTCCACCACAGAGAACTTTCTGCCCAGTTTCCAGTGAATCAGGCAATGCTTCTGCCACCATGTTTTAATTACCTTGCCATGCCTCTTGCCTTCAACCCACTGGCCAATATACGAAACAGGATAGGTGCCACACTTGTACATGCCGAAACCATGTCTGATCCCTTTCTTCACCTCACCTTCATAGATGCTGCCATCAGGCCAAGTGTAATTACCATGATGCATCTGCAGGTTCTTGACAAAGTTTCCCTAAAATGCAAAGAAGAGATTCACTGCCAGAAAAAAAGATGTTTTATTTCATCCAAGTATTAGGCATTTTCTTTGGACAGAAATGCGCCTTGACAAATATTGTTGGGTACTGCCCAATTTCCTTAAGGATGAGAAGCTACAGACACCATGCTACAGGGTTTTGAGTCCTTTGAAGATTTATGACACCCATGTAATATTTATTTTATTTATAAATATACAGCTGGAACAGCAAGGGAAGGAACCAACAAGAACATCTGCCTACCAGGTACTGCCTTCATTAAACCTGCAAGGCAATTCTTGCTTTCTGCATTCACAAATCTCTCTCATTCTCTGCCTCTCTGTCTCTCTTTCTTTGTATTACATACTGTAGAGCTGACATTTTGTTTGGAACTATAGTTCTATGGAAAAATTGCAGTCAATGGTAAAACTACACAATCACAACACAGCAGAGAATATATGTATGTTTATATTTCAGCAAAAATTATTCAAAAATCAGAACTCCAAAAAAGACAAAAGGCTAAATCCAACAGTCCAAACTAGAGTGAAACCACTGACTCAACAGGATGTACGTATGTGTTGGCTTAATATATCTCATTCATTCAGTCGGACTACTCAAGTTTGGATTACTAACCGGACTTACCACAAAAAGCCTGACATCTTTTTAAAAACAACAGATGGCCAGCTAAATAGCTTTTGCTTATATGTGAAATGAATTGCCACCATCTATTGAGAAAGGAATCTGTTTCCATGAAACTACTATACGTGTTATATTAACCTACCCATTATAATAGTTTCCATAATCATTGGCACCACCGGGTAAATGCAGGCAGCTGGCATGCCTTCCAGCTGTTAACTTTTTCCATTCTCTTCCCAGAAGGTCTCTGCAAACTATTGTTTCTCTCACTTGCCCAATATGCACTTCCACAATACCAGCTCATGCTGAGGGGATGGAGGTGACCTTAGGAGCCAAAGCTTTTAAAATGTTCATTCACAGAGAGAAATCACCAACCACCTGTGAGGAATTAGTTCTCATTAAAGAAAAAATCAGCCTTAATTAAAAAGAGTCCTGTACTACTTAGGCCATTTCCACACTCACTGTTATAGTGCTATTATTCCACTTTCAACATCCTATGGAATCCTGGGATTTGGAGTTTAGGGAGTAAACAACAAAGCCCAGAATTCCACAGGATGTTGAAAGTGGAATAGCACTGTAACAGTATAGTGCGGAAATGGCCTTAAACATAACCAAATTTGTTGTCGCATGAATTTTCACGGACTATAGTCCACTTCATCAGATGCATGAAGTGTTATCCGGAAAGTCATTCTTAGACAAACATTATAATTATGAATCCATCTATGTCCTGAGAGCCCAGCGCAGGTATTTGCAAGATGGAGGTTAAACAGCTATAATCATGATCTATTTAACATTGTTACCTCATATGTAACTCCGTCAGCCCAAGTGTAAGTTCCTCGTCCATGCATGAGGCCTTCAGAAAACATGCCCTTCAAAATTAAATACAAGTTTATCAATATACAACAAGTAAGATGTTTAAATTGTTGTTGTTGTGTACGTTCAAGTTGTTTCTGACTTATGATGATCCTAAGAGAAATCTATTACAGGGTTTTCTTGGCAAGATTTTTTCAGAGGGGAGATGCCTTTGCCTTCCTCTGAGGCCCAGAGAGCATGACTTGCCCAGTATCACTCAGTGGGTCTCCATGGCTGAGTAGGGATTTGAACACTGGTCTCCAGAGTCATAGTGTGACTCTCAAATCAGTACAGCAGGCTGGCTGCCAAGTGTTTACATACCTGCAAAATAATCCTTTTTGGGATAACATGCATACACATATGTGTACATCTTGAGATTAGAGCATAGGGATCAGTGGCAAACAGCCAGGAAAAGCAACTATCTGGGTCCACTCACACTTCCGGGGAATGAGAGGGGCCTACTACATTGAGTCCTTTGACACACCCAAAAATATAACATATAGAGCCAAAAATTAAATGTACCTACCTTATATACATTGCCTCCTTGAAAATATGCTATTCCTTCCCCCTCATATAGTCCCCGAACCTTTTCACCTTCATAGCTACAAGGAAAACAAAATACAGTTGAAAATCAACATGTAATAAGTAAACTGATATAACTACAGTCAGCCCTTCACATTTGTGGGTTTCACTTTTGCAGATTTTATTATTCACAGATTATCTGCTGTCACCTCTGCTGCCTCCTTATGCCATTTTTAATAGGGACTGTAAGCCTCGTGAGACTGAGAAAATGTGATTGAGGCTTGTAAGTCCCTATTTAAAATGGTGAGGGGCAGCAATGGAACTGGCAGTAAGCCCACCAGCCAGCCACTTCTTCCTTGTGAAGGAACCCTGGTGCCTCAAAGGACTCGATGGTGGGTTGAATATGGTGATCATGCTTTTTTGTGTGTTAAATATGATTTGGGAGGGCCTAGAGTTATTCATGGTTTTTCCACTTTCATGGGAGTCCTGTGCCCCTAACCCTAGCAAATGTGGAGGGATGACTGTAATATGCAAACTAATTCTGAGCACTGGTGAGGAGCATCACTATAAAGCTGGGCCCTTGGTATCCACTGGGGCTTGGTTCCAGGGCCCTCCCCGTGGATACCAAAATTCGTGGATGCTCAAGTCCAATTATGTATAATGGTATAGTAAAATGGAGTCCCTTATATTAAAAAGCAAAATCAAAGTTTTCTTTGGGGGGATATTTTTAAGTTGTGGTTGATTGAATCTTTGCTGTTGGGTATGCTAGCCAAGGTTGATAGGAGCTGTAGGCAAAAAAACAATTTTTGAAGGGCCATAGTTGCCCCTTTTCTGCACTAAGCTTGGTCTGATTCATATAAACTGGTCTGGGGTAAAGTACAATTATCTCTTGAAAACACTAACTTTTTACCTTGAAATTCAGGAAAATTAAAAGCATCAGGAAAGAAACTGAAGGGAAAAAATATTTTTGCAGCATATTAGCAGGCCTGCTGAAATCTGTCCATAAACTACGGTTAAGAACCCCTGAATTAATAACTATCAGTAAGTAATTATTACTAAGCAATAACTAATTGCTACACAGATCATAATTAATAATTAGAATTTGGAATTATTCAAGATATTGGAAGTGCTGGAGGTGTGAGCACCTTAGACAGGAGTCACACACACCGGTCCTAGGCCATTTCCACCCTAGACTGTTATAGTGGTATTATTCTACTTTCAACATCCTATGGAATCCTGGGTTTGCAGTTTAGGGAGGGGCCTCAAAGGCCAAAATCCATAGGATGCTGAAAGTGGAATAATAGCACTATAACAGTCTAGTGCAGAAACAGCCCTAGTTCAACCATCTCACTTTCTGTTAACTTCCTGGATTACCTTTCAACGATGACTTGAGTGAGAATAGGCTCCTCGTATTCAATGGGTTCCGGGATTGGGAGTACTTCTGGCTCTTTTGGTTCTTCCTTAGCGACCAAGGGAGCTGCCTGCTGTTCATCCGCTTGATTTGCAATTGGCAGAATGGTTTGCATGGAACTGCCAGTGTCAAGAGCAGCATCATGTGCAGGTGGAGCCAAAGACTTATCTCCCTTTTTACTGTCTTTCTTCTTATCTTTACCCATTGCTGAAAGACAAGAATTAAATCTTTCTGCTGCTCAAACTGATGTCTTTCAAAAGGTATAGCTCCTTTTTAGCTGTTGCAGGGTGGGGGGAAGGGAAAGAGCATTATATTTGTACATCTGCCTGATAGCTACTTCACCCACATCCTGCAGACAAGAGTTGAAATTCTCATCTTCTTAACTGTCTAATGCAGAGCTTTCCAAACTGTGTGTCGCGACACGTTAGTGTGTTGGCTGCAGTGTGTAGGCATGTCACTGCCGCCCCGGGCTGAGAAGGACCACGGGGAGGGCAGTGGTTAGTTAGTTTGACCTCTTGTTTGCTAGTAACTACCAGTGATGTAGACTTGAGTTGATAGATTCGGACTCAAGTCGGACTCAAGTCAGACTTAAGTCGCTTCAGTGACTCGACTCGGACTCGACTCAGCCATAAGTCATGCACTGACTTGAGTCAACTCGAGACTTGTATATATTTAATGACTGACTTGATGTCCTTGGTTAACATAACGCATTCATCCAGAAACTTCATGACTTTGAACAACGCCTCCATCTCTTTTTGCCTACTAATCACATGACAATCTCTCTCTCCCAAAGTGTGTGCGCATTTCTCAGAGGGAAACAACAGGTTAGGCAATGAGCCTGAAGCAGACTGGAGGCCTGCTCAGCAGCTTGTCCCCGCTGCATATCGGAGAGCCTTTCAAAACATTTCCTAAGAGCAAAAGACAAGACTTGCCCCCAGAGTGCAGGGTACGTTTCTCAGAGGGGAAAGCAAATGTGTTAGGCAACGGGCTTAAGGAGGAAAGATCCTTCCTTCTAAAGCCTTTGAATCTTCAGTAATGGGGAGTAAGAAGGAACCTATTCCCCACTTCTGAAGCTGCAGATGGCAAAATTGCAAATGTGGAGTGCCGACTTTGCTTAAATCGTTAAAACTGAATTTATTTCACTCCATCCATTAATTCTGAAATTTTGGTTGAGGTATAAAGTTGGCTTCCAGACTTGAGACTTATCTTGAGACTCAACTTGAAAGTATCTTCAAGGACCTGAGACCGGACTTGAGACTTGGAATAAAAGACTTACCTAAATACATCACTAGTAACTACAGACACATAACATAAATTGTAATAACAAAATGTATGGGGACATAACATATCTCATGAAAACCTTTCATTCATATTTTTTAAAATATGTGATTTATGCTTTATGCTTTATTTATAATTACTGACTTACCAAAGTTACTGAATTACTAAATTACTGAATTACTAAAACTGAATTACTGTGTTGCGAAATGATGTCTGTCTAAAGAGTGCGTCATCAACATGAAAAGTTTGGAAAGCTCTGATCTAATGGATAGACAAACATCTTCTCCCTGGTGATATCCTCATTAGCTGAGTACCATGAGATGAATTCTTCTTAGGGCTAGAACTACTAGAGTACCACTCTGTAGCATTTCCAGGCTGAAAACTAGAGAGGGCTTGTGTACCTTTAACCGTTGTGTCAAAGAGGAAATTTCAGCTTGTCATGCAACCAGATCACCTGCAACACCTGTTGAAATTCCCTCTCCTGTACGACTAGTAACGATGCAGGAGGTATCTCCAGGTTTTAGTCTGGCAACTCTATCCCTACGTCACAAATCTAGATTATGCAAGGTTTTCACTTCTCTAAATGCATTCTAAGAGCCAACATGAATAGAGCAGATGCTTGGCTCCTATATAATTTTGCTCATGAGAAGAATGCAGACACCCAAGTAAAGCTAGTGACTCTTCTAGATCTGCTCCATTAAACAACTTCTCAAAGCAGGAGTGAGCAAAGTGCAGCCTTCCAGATGTTGGAAAGCAATTCCCATCAGCCCCAGCCAGCCCAGCCAATGTTGAGGAATGCTGGGAGTTGGTGTCCAATAAATGGAGGGCCACAGTTTGTTTACCTTGACCATAACATTTCATGTTTTGTCGCATTCTTTGTTTTCCTTCAGGCAAACTTCAAAGACATTGGTGTTTCTGTGTGATAGTTTTAACTTATTTCCATTTTGAAGTAATTTGGATTTGTATATGGATTCATGTGTGCTGGGAGGTTTTTTGTGTGTTTTTGTTTTGTTTTTTTGCTGCTTTTATAAGCACAACCTTTACAACGTATTTGGCTTTAATAAACGGGATAGTACAATTGCATTATTGTTTTCAATTTTTTAATGATAAGCCATAGCGCGGAAACATTTCAGTTCTGAGGATTAAAATTAAATTCTCCAAGACACAGAAAAAGTAAGTAAAAGCAAGTGTGGTACAGCGGTTTGAATCTTAAACTATGAACCTGGAGACCAGGGTTCGATGCCCCGTTCAGCCATAGAAACCTACTGGGTTCATTTTTTGTGTGTGTGTTAATTATGTGGTGTATTGTTTAAATTGGATATGTGTTGTTTAATTTTGTAAAACAAAACAAAAAAGTAAGTTAAAATATAATCGGCTTTGGGGAGTGGGTTTACCTTTAGAGATAGTTTGATATGTAAAGTAATAAGATTATATTTAGTAATAGCAATAGATTAAATCTAAGGGAAAAATAAATACCACTCTACTCTGCTTTGGTTAGACCCCATCTTGAATACTGTGTCCAGTTCTGGGCACCCCAATTCAAGAAGGATAATGACAAGCTGGAGCAAGTCCAGAGGAGGGCGACCAAAATGGTGAGAGGCCTGGAAGCCATGAAGCCCTATGAGGATAGACTTAGAGAGCTGGGTATGTTTAGTCTGCAGAAGAGGAGGCTAAGAGGGGACATGATAGCCATGTTTAAATATTTGAAGGGATGCCACGTAGAGGAAGGAGAGGGCTTGTTTTCTGCTGCTCCAGAGACCAGGACAAGGAGCAATGGATTCAAGCTGCGGGAAAGGAGATTCCACCTGAACCTTGGGAAGAACTTCCTGACAGTCAGGGCTGTCCGGCAGTGGAATCTGCTGCCTCCATGGAGTGAAGTGGAGTCTCCTTCCTTGGAGGTTTTTAAGCAGAGGCTGGATGGCCATCTGTTGGGAGTGCTTTGAGGGTGTTCCTGCACGGCAGGGGGTTGGACTGGATGGCCCCTGGGGTCTCCTCCAACTCTACATTTCTATGATTCTATGATTCTATAGAATTAAGAATGAAACTATTATAATAAAAATGAGTATAATGAGAATAAGAATTAAAGATAGGTAACAAAAATATACAAGCAGTATGATATAGAATAAGCTGAATAAGTTTATGATTCTAATGGTAATAGAGAGAAATAATAATGTAAGTTTGCGTTGGTTGAAATTTTTTTGTTCCACTATTATGTATATCACATGGTGTTTTATTTTTTTGTTTTTGTTTTTTTTGTTCTTTGTTGTATAATCAAAAATAAAAAAAAGAAACCTACTGGGTGAGTGCCACACACTCTCAGCCCCAGAAAATCCTATGATAGCGTCACCTTAGATTGACATAAGTCAAACACAGCTTGAAGGCACACAATGACAACAAGGATTACATCTTTAAAAAAAAAAGCCTTTTAAAAAGATTAGCACATATAAGAGAACAACAGAAAAAAGTTAATCAAATAAAAATGAAATAGTAGCAGAAACAAAAATAATGAGATACTAATAATAACTAAACAACCACACTAAAAACGTAAAGGCAGATGCACTCGCTGGAAAGAAACATGCAGACACTGAAGGTATACAGGAATGAAATCATAATCCAAATACTGCATGTCAAACACATGATTTCTGTTTGCTCTGGTTGCCCCAAGAGTCCTCATTTCAAGCAGGGGGCTGGAAATAATTTACTTAAAGTGGACTTACTTTGCTGTGACCAACAGAGCTGCTCTGCTAACAGGCAGTGGCAGCAGCCCGCATAGCGTCCTAGGCCCAGACTGTAACCATGGTAACCATGCTCAGCCCTACACAGAACCAATAAGACTCCAGCAGGAAGATCAAGCTCTTTTTTCTTAAAGGAACCACCACCTTATTTGCCACAATTGGGATGTAGAGTGGCACCTCTTGACTGATTTTAGCTTTTTCTGCACTAAACTATTGTATGAAAGTTTTTTCTGTTTTTGAACCAGCCATATTCTCCCCAGAGGAAGGTGCACCGTTCCTGGAGGTACTGCAATACCAGGTCGATGCGTGGAGTGGACGGAGCAAGCTCCTATTCCATCTCCCAGTTCCAAAAATCCATTTAATATATAGTCCTCAAATAGAGGACGTATCAGATATTAAACTGATAAGAACAGATACTACACTTGATCTTAGCCAAAAGGCCGAGAAGCGATACCTAACGGCCCTCCCGCCCGCCAGGCACACGCCCTCCGCTGCCCTTTCAGCTTCCCGGGAGAAACCCTGAAACACACAAGACGCAGGTACGTGGCACAGCCCGTCCGATTCACAACTCCTGTCAACACACTCCACAAACACGCTTCTTCCCGCTGCCTGATCAACAGATTCATACCAAGACAGCTTAATTCTTAGATTGTATGCGTTTTGTCCACCACGGCAATTGTGCAGTCTTCTGCTCTCCCCATTGGTCTAAAATTTGCATGTCCCACCCATTCCCTTTCCCACAATGCAATGTGCCTTTATTAACCCTTTGCTGTACCTCCAAGTGATTTCTACAGCCCTGGGGAAGAGTCGTCCTGCAGCCGCCACCACGGAAACTTCTCAGGCCAGGAGGGAGGCAAGCCTGACCGCTCCCTGATCAGATACTAATAGCTATCGCCTTCTCTGAGATGGGTCACAGGCTGGGATGATAAAGATGAAAAAAATGAAAAGATGAAAAAGACGGTAAAGACGGTTTATAGCACCTGGTTTTTCAAGCTTCCCTTGACACAGAGGGTAGCACACTTTTTGGGTCAGACCCACCCAGTCCGCAGCACGTGCGGTCGCTTTGAGCACACGCCGGACTTCTTTGGCTTTCTCGGCATCCAGACCCAGGTCGTCACCATCTGCTAAAATGCCCACCTCGGTTTCATGCAAGTTGAAGCCAACTGGGCCGCTGACGATGTAGCGGCTCCAAAGTGAGGCTGCAGATGATGGGGCCGTTTGGACAGCCCGGTTCCACCCGGCATCGGACCTGAATGTCTGCCGTCTCACCCCCACAGCCCACCGCATAGTCCTGCAGCTGATACGGAGCCTGGGAAGGAGGCCAAGAAATGCTGGAGCCAAGGCTTCTAAGATGCGGCAACTAGGCGCTGACCCAAAGGCCCTGCTGGTGTCGAGCCAGGCCTCAGCACACGCTTGTTTGCTGTGGCAGACAGGATCCAGAACCGTTTGTTTTAGAAAGCTGTGTTCAACGGGAAGAGGAAGATGTTGGAAATGCCACACTCAGACTGGCACAATATATCACATGTGGTGGACCTGCCCAAAGACACAAAGTTACTGGAAAGACATACACAAAAATATAGAAAAAATCTTTCATATTCAATTCACTATGACCTCAGAAATTTATTTATTAAATATACTTGATGGAATAGATAATCAAACCGACAAGAAGTACTGGAAAATCATACTATATATGGTAACATCTGCGAGAATAGAATTTGCAAAATTTTGGAAAAATGAAGATGTTCCCAAAATTGAGCAGTGGTTTCAAAAGATACAAGAGATGAAAATAGCAGATGCTCTTTCACTATAATTAAGAAACCAAACAGAAGAAGGCATAAAAAATGAGCGGGCTCCAATAGATAATTACCTCCAACACAAAATATAATTAACATACAAAGAGCATTTGAGAATGAGTAGTTGGGTAAAAATACATTATTATATTCCAAAGGGTTTTAAGAAAATATGTACTAAAGTGTTAAGGTTACTTAATAGAATATCCAGTACATAAGAACCTGGACTGAAGGTTATTAAAAGACAAAAATGTTGTAGTACATAAACAACTGGTAACATTTATGTTAATACTAAGATTCTAAGTAGAAGTGGAGGAGGATAAGAAAATACAGTAAACGTTCATGTATGTAGATAAAAATATGACAGAAACTCTTTTTAAATATTTGTTTTGTATTAAAACAACATACAAAAATGATAAATAAAAAAAAAGTTGCATTCATAGCAGCCCTCATAGGATTTGAAAGCCTTTTGTTGAGGGCCGACAATGGGGCCAGAGATGCCCCAGTCTTTGGCCCTTTTCACAGCGCCGGCGCTTGCGCGATGGAGGAGGGCAGCTCACGCAAGAACCCTCTCCCGCAACGCCGCCGCTTCCCCCGCCTCCTTACCGCACGTGGAGTCTTCTTGCGCGACGGGCGCTCTTCAGCCACGCCCCCAGCTTCCGCAGCGCCCCCTGGGAGCTGTAGGCGCCGTGGGGGGCGGAAGCGGGGAGGAAGCGTGACAGGCCCGCCTGCGACGGCGCTCTGCACTCCGGTAAATGCGGGACGCTGCCGGGAGCCTTGCGCGAGGGCCGTTTATTTTCGCTTCAAGCCAAAAATAAAAAAATCCGCGCTCGCGCCGCTTCAGCCCCGTGAGCGCCGCGGAAGTGGGGTGCATCGTGCAGAGCGACGCTCCCACTCCAGCGAGGCTCACAGGGCTATTTCGCGAGAGAAAGCCTGTGCGAAAAGGGCCTTTGACTCCGGCAGCAAGAATACCTGGTGCCACAAAGGGAGGTCAGGCACCAGTTGTTAGGATCCAAAGGGCTGTCCTTCTTATGGATGAGGACCATCGTGACTTTTTTTTCCTGCTGGCCAGTGTACAAAAGAATTGCTTGCTGTGGTTCAGGATGGTTGCTAAGACTAAGCGGACAGGGTCACGCTTCCGTGGCAAGCTGTGCCAAATGCAGGCCTTGCCAGGAGCTCTATTTTTGGTCTTCATCAGTCATGTCTCGACCTCCTGCAAAGCAAAGTCCCTCAGGAGAATGGTGTTTAGCCCCTTGCTGACTCTCAGAAGCCCAAGAGTGGGAACTGGTGGGAAGCTCATCTTTGCTTGTCCCTCTCCAAGACAGAGGAAAAATACTGATCTATCTGAGCACTAGGGATGGCACAGAAAGGGGAAGGACACTCCATGTCTTCTCTTATGACCTTCCCTCTATTCACACAACAGAGTTTTTCAATAACCAATGTGGCCTGACGATCGTAAGAGAGAGACTGCTGCATTTCTTCTCCTGTCCTCGGGGTGGTATTTAAAATAATGTCTCAGTGCTTCAGGAATGGCTTGTGAAGGTCCAACAGCTGGTCTTTCACAGAGTCATGGAGTTTGAAGAGACCCCAAGGGCCATTGAGTCCAACCCCCTGCCATGCAGGAATACACCATCAAAGCTTTCCTGACAGATGGCCATCCAGCCTCTCTTTGAAAACCTCAAAAAAAGGAGACTCCACCAAACTCCAAGGCAGCATATTCCACTAGTGACTGCTCTTACCATCAGAAAGTTCTTCCTAAAGTTTAGATGGAATCTCTTTTCCTGAAGTTTGATATCATTGTTCCAGGTCCTAGTCACTGAATCAGCAGAAAACAGGCTTGCTCCATCCTCCATATGATATCCAGGCAAATATTTAAACATAGCTGTCATGTCAGCTATTAACCTTCTCTTCTCTAAGCTAAACATACCAGTTCCCTAAGCTTCTCTTCAGAGGGCAGGACTTCCAGGCCTTTTATCATTTTGGTCACTCTCCTCTAGACGTGTTCCAGCTTGTCAATGTCTTTCCTGAACTGTGGTGCCAAAAACTGAACACAGTATTCCAGGTGAGGTCTGACCAAAGCAGAATAGAGTGGTACTATCACTTCCCACTATCTCAACACCTTACTCCTATTAATGCAGCCCAGAATCACATTGGCTGTTTTTAGCTGCTGCATCACACTGCTGACACATGCTCAGTTTGTGGTCTACTAAGACTTCTAGATCCCTTTCACATGCATCGTGGTCAAGCAGGTGTCACTCATCTTATAGTTGGGTATTTCATTTTTTTTTCTGCCCTAGTGTAGTACCTTACACTTCTCTCTGCTGAAATTCATTTTGTTAGTTTTTACCCAGCTCTCTAATCTGTTAAGGTCATTTTCGATTCTGATCCTGTCCTCTGCGGGGTTAGCTATCCCTCTTAATTTGGTGTCACCTGCATATCTGATACAAACGCCCTCTATTTCCACATCCAAATCATTGATAAAGATGTTCAATAATAGTGAGCCCAGGACACAACCCTGTGCCACTCCAGAGTCATTTTTCTCCAGGATAAAAAGGAATCACTAGCGAGCACACTCTGGGTTTGGTCCGTCAATCAATTACAAATCCATCTGACTACAGCATTGTCTAACCCAGATTTTAGTAGATTCTTTGCAAGAATATCATGGGGGATCTTGTCAAAAGACTTACTTGAAATCAAGATACACTACATCCACAGCATTCCCTTCATCCACCAAGCTTGTGACTCTGTTCAAAAAGGAGATAAGATTAGTTTAGCATGACTTGTTTTTGAGAAACCCATGTTAACTTTTAGTGAGCATGGCATTCCTTTCTAAGTGCCTATGGACTGTCTTGTCTGTTCAATGATCTGCTCTAGAATCTTCCCTGTATTGATGTCAGGCTAACTGGGCAGTAATTATTTGAGTCCTATTTTTTCCCCTTTTTGAAGAGGGGACAATATTTGCTTTCATCCAGTCTGCTGGGACATCTTCTGTTCTCCAGGAATTCTCAAAAATTATTGCCAGTGGTTGTGAGATTACTTCCGCCAGTTCTTTTAATATCCTTGAACGTAATTCATCTGGCTCCGGGAAACTGCAATTCATTCACAATAACAAGGTATTCCCGTACTATCTCTTTACCTATACTGCATTTCCCTTGCCGCACCATCTGCTCATCTTCCACCGGTAAAGCATTGTTTTCCTTTTGGGAAAAGACCGAGGCAAATAAGGTGTTGATTAGTTCTCCCTTTTCTCTGTCTCCTGTTAGCATTTCACTATCTTCTCTATGTAGAAGCCCTATTATTTCCTTGTTCTTTTCGCTATGTATTTAACTTTAAAAGCCCTTTCTATTGCTTTTAATCTCTCTGGCAAGCCTGAGCTCATTCTGCACTTTAGCCTTTCTGACTTTCTCCCTACACTCGCTGGGCATTTGTTTGAATTCTTCTTTGGTGATTTCCCCCTTTTACCATTTCTTGTATATGTCCCTTTTAAATCTTAGCTCCACTGAAAGTTCTTTAGACATCTCCCATTTTTCCTCTTCACTGGAATTGTCTGATTTGTGTCTTTAATAGCTGGCTCTTAAGAAATTCCCACCCATCATGAACTTCATTCACTTTTACTATTCCTGACTATGGGATCACTCTCAGTATTTTGCTAAGTTTACTTAAATTAGCTTTCTTAAAGTCCAGAATGTGTGCCTGTCTACGCTTGGCTTCCCCTTTCCACTGCATAATAATCTCCAGCAGATTGTTCTGGCTTCTCTGGAGAGTTCACTTATCAGACAGCTGGCTATAGTTTTCATATCCTCAAAGGGTCCAACATCACACAGCTTACCCAGGTAGTTTGACTTCCACATCGTAGGTCTTCAAACATCTTGCTGTGAGGACACCTCAGTGGGAACTGAATTGTCATTTTTAGCTGGAGTTGCCTGGACATTTGGGGTGGCATTTCTATTTCTCAGGGAAGTAGAATGAGTTCTACCAGGTACTACAGGCGTTTTCTGTTTGGCTACAGTGACAGGCTTTGTGATGGCTGTGTCACGTCGGTATTTCTCCTAGATATGTAATGATCTGTGGAACGGAGGTGGGGGCATGTGTAGGTACGTAAAAATGCTGAGTGTAACAGGGAATATAATTGAGAATTAGTAGAGGCTGGAGTCTTAGAGATCAAATGGCCAGTACTGTTTATTGGCTGGGACAATAAATAGCAACTGGCCAGCTTAGGTAAATAACATTTGGTTGTTGTGCTTAGATGATAGCAATCAGAGGGTGATTTACAAGGATTAGGCTGGAGGATACAATGGTGGGGGGGTGTTAAAATTAGAATATCAAAGACCAAGGAGGAAATTCTAAAGAGCAAAATGACTGTAGACAGGAGTTGCTTCAACCAAAGAAAACCCATTTGGCAATTAGAGGAAAGGGGGGTGTAACCTGGAAAAACCATCAATGGGCGCCAGGAATAGATGCTGATGGATTGTTTTGTTTTACTATATAACAAAGTATCTGAAGCAACATTTTAACTTCAGCAACTTTTGCTTTACTAGCCTACTGTGTTTCCAATAAACATGGAAATTATATGTGTGTTTTTTTGGGCAACACAAAGCAGCAGTTCTTGACAGATTGTTTGCCTGTTAGCTGAGCGTTCTCCCGGCTGATCACTGATTGGGGTGTCACAGCTGGGGGACCCCATGGTCGCTGTGCTCATCGGCAGATTCCTACTGCACCTTTGCTACAGCACAAGATAGAGATAAGCTACTAGGTGGATCAGGGACGCACCAATTCTCGCTGATAGGGGTGACGGGGGTGGAGTATATAGCATTTTGCTTCTCTGGCTCTTCACACACAGGGCAGATAAGCTCATCAGGTGGATACTGAGGGACCATCTGCTTCCTTATTTTTCTGCCTCGGAGAGGTGTGGTTTTTTGCTAGGAACCGTTGTATGGCAGGAGAGTTTTACTCTCTCAAAGAACCATCTGCAAAGGGGTCTTTTACAAAGGGTGAGCTACAGGATTTATGGTTTGCTACAATAATCTACCTAGAACTTCCACTTGTAGTTCATATTCTTGTTCCCTTATAACTTAGATCCGCTTGCAGTATGTAAAAAAAGCCCAGACATCCACCATAACTGCTGCAGTCCCATTCACCAACATGCAAAAGGATGAACAGCAAGCAAAAGAACTGAGTTCTAATATTATACATGATATTTATGGGCTCTCAGCCTTTGGATGTAGATTAAGCATGGTTTTTGCAAATTTAATTGCCTGCATCTGCAGATTGCAGGTAATTAAACTTGCAAAAACAAATAACACACTTAATCTTACCCAAAGGCTGAAAAGCTATACTAAATCTTTTCCCAGGCCAGAAAGACACTCCCTCTAGTGCCATTTCAGGTTCCTAAGAGCATCGCTAAGATGCAGAAGTGTCTAGTGATACACTGTGGGCTGCCCAGTTTGCAATCCCTGCCAATATATTCCACAAATATAATTGTTTCCATCATTAGGTGAACCGGTTCATTCCAGAACAATATAATCTTAGATTCTATGTGTTTTGTCCACCATGCGAATTTCCTAGTCTTCTACTCTCCCCATTGGTTTTAAATCTGCATGAACCTACCCACTTCCTCTTTCATTTTGCTTTGGGGGTTTTTAATTAACCCTTTGCCATCCTTTCAAGTGATAAATAAACATCACTACCCTCTGACTGCGGTGGCTTAAAGCTGCTGAGGAATTAGGGCTTTAACAACCACGTGTGAATTGCTGTCATTTTGTGCCTTCCAGTCATTTCTGACTTACAACGACCCGAAGACAAATCTATCGTGGGGCTTTTGGCATCCGAGAATCTGTGACACACCCAAGGTCAACCAGTGAGAGAACCCATCAAAAATTATATTTCTGGTACCCAAATAAATGAGATTCTCATTTTACATCTCTCTCCCCTACAGAATTCACTGAATCACTGTTCTCAGCTCTCTGGCTGAGAATTTTAAATGCCTCTCCCTAAAGTGTAAACCCCAGGATTCCATAGGAAAGTGGGAAAGTGGAATAATAGCACCGTAACAGTGTAGTGTGGAAAGGCCCTAAGAAGAGACTAACCCAGTTACTTCTTTGAAAGCTACTATAACGTGGTACTAGGTGCTGAAAAGTTAGGATTACAATGACCGTGTGAGAATACCATGGAAAATTACTTTTCTGGTTCCCAATACATTCCCACTGCACATATCTCTCCCTTCCGTGATCCACTGATTCATTATCCCCTCAGGAGTTTTCTAACATTTTGGTCCCCCTTCCCTTTCATTCTTTGCAGGGTTAGACCAGGGGTGGAAAAAGAAGAAAATCCACAGATCCAGATTCTAAAAACAACAGGCAGGGAAGCATAGAATTCCTGTTCATCAGTAAATCAAAAGAAAAGTAAAGAGGAAGAATGACTTAGGTCCAGACTATTTCAAAGACCACATCCCCCTATACAAAGTTTGCTGTCCTTGTTGCTGTGTGCCTTCAAGTTGTTTCTGACTTACACCAACCCTAAGGCAAACCTATCAATGAGTCTTCTGGGGCTGAGAGTGTCACCAAAAGGGTTTCCATGGCCAAGCAGGGAATCGACCTCTGGGCTCTAGGGTTGGACTCCACTGCTCAGTGGCTCTTATATAAACCCACCAGAGTCGAAATCCACAAAGGAGGGCTTTCTCTCAGACCCACCACCACCAGAGACTCACTTGGGAAGGAAAAGGGAAGGGACTCTTCTCAGTGGCAGCTCTCGCCCTCTGGAATTCCCTTCCATGGGAAGCTAGACCAGGGCCATTTCCACACTACACAGTTATAGCGCTATTATTCCACTTTCAACATCCTGTGGAATCCCGGGCTTTGCAGTTTAGGGAGGGGCACTTAGAATTCTCAGCCGGAGAGCTCTTTAGTCAATTACTAACCCCAGGATGCCACAGGACGTTGAAAGTGGAATAATAGCACTATAACAGGGTAGTGTGGAAATGGCCTAGGCTGGCCCCCTCCTTGCTCTCTTTTGGCCAGCAGGCAAAGCCCTTCTTGTTCAAGCAGGCTTTTGATGTGTCATCACTCCAGAGTCTTCTTCTGGAGGAAGGGTGCTTTATTTTTAACTTTTGTGTGCTTTTTCATGATTTCATACTGTATTAACGTGATGATATTTGAATGTGTTTAAAATTCTATTGCTGATTCTTTTTGTGAGCTGTTTTTAGTTCCACTCCAGAACAAAGGCGGCATATAAGTGAAATTAAATAATAATAAATAAATAAATAAAAATTAAATTACTATCCTACCAGAATTATTATGCTAGAATTACATGGTGGATTACATGAACAGTAGTTGGAAACAACATGCATGGCGTTATTTTTAAAACAATTTAAGTTTTTTAAAAATCAACTTCTTAACTTTTCAGTAGTAAATTATACTGATTTTGGGGGTGGGGGATTCAGCCCTAAAAAACTAGGTACAGGATTGGAATTTAAATGGATTAGGGTCTCTTAGATGCAGTCCAGATTTCCATTAGAAAAACAGCTTGCCAACTCTGAAAAGATGGCTTCCCACTGGGAACCCAGGGCCTAAGGGTGCATTTAGAAAATCTGCAAAAACTACAGAGTCCCAGTTTGTTCTCTAGGAGAATCTTTCTTAATCCTGTCTCTGAAGGGCTCTGCAGGCTTTGGGAAATATAAGAATACAGAGAAAGAACAAAAACAGGAAAAGTCTGAAACAGAAAATGGGAATCATGAATCACAGAGTGCAACAGATAGGAAGACAGTGAAACAAACAGAAAATAAAACGGAAAAACCAAGTGAAAAAAGGAGAAGGAAAAATTCAGATGAGTATCATGAATGAAAAATTTTAAAAAGGCATGATGACATGTGGAAATCTCACCCGTTTTTGAACTGAGAAAATTCTCTCCAGAGGGAGGTACACAATTCTTGGGAGATACTTCTAGGTCAATGCATAGCGCAGATGGAACAAGCTCCTACTCCATCTCCTAGTCCCAAAAATTCATTTAATATACAGTCCTCAAGTAGAGGAGATATCAGATATTAAAGTGATAAGAACACATTAACCATTTAATAAGAGAATATTTATATATATAACATACAACTTTAACATTGATATCAAACACCAAGAATGCAATTGCCAAGCAAAATAAAGAAGTAATGAATAAACAGTATAGAGAGAGCAAATCTAATTCCTAGGATAACCTTAAGACATGTTTTAAAAGAAAAGAAAATATATCTAATCTGCAAATTACAGAGAAGTGATCAGTAACATATCATGAGCGTTTGCATAACATCTCTAGAACATAAACTAGTTTTGCCTCTCAAGCCACGCAGGTGCCTGTGGGTGTCGACCAGAGATTTCTAAACTTTCCATGTTGGTGACACTCTTCTTACACATGCATCGCTCCGCGACACAGTAATTCAGTTTTACCAGCAAGCCAGAGGTTAAACTAACCCCTTTACAGAAGATTAGGACATGTATATAAACTGTAACAATTAAATATACATATCTCACGAAAGCCCTTCACATGTTTTCAAAAACATATGATTCATAAATAATATACATTTTCAAGACTGTAGGCAATGCACTTACTAACGTGTCACAGAACACCATTTGGAAGGTCCTGATAGAGACACATGGATTCAAGTAAAAACGAGTAACAGATCCACTAAGCACCTACTACACTTAACCTTAAACAAAGGGATCACAAACAGCTTGGTAAGAGTCTGGAAAACAAGAGTACAAGACCATAAAGTCCAAGGAAGTTTTTTTTTCTATTTTTGAACCAGCCATATTCTCCCCAAGAGGGAGGTGCACCGTTCCTGGAAGTACTGCAATACCAGGTCGATGCCTGGAGTGGACGGAGCAAGCTCCTATTCCATCTCCCAGCTCCAAAAATCCATTTAATATATAGTCCTCAAATAGAGGACGTATCAGATATTAAACTGATAAGAACAGATACTACACTTGATCTTAGCCAAAAGGCCGAGAAGCGATACCTAACCGCCCTCCCGCCCGCCAGGCACACGCCCTCCGCTGCCCTTTCAGCTTCCCGGGAGAAACCCTGAAACACACAAGACGCAGGTACGTGGCACAGCCCGTCCGATTCACAACTCCTGTCAACACACTCCACAAACACGCTTCTTCCCGCTGCCTGATCAACAGATTCATACCAAGACAGCTTAATTCTTAGATTGTATGCGTTTTGTCCACCACGGCAATTGTGCAGTCTTCTGCTCTCCCCATTGGTCTAAAATTTGCATGATCCCACCCATTCCCTTTCCCACAATGCAATGTGCCTTTATTAACCCTTTGCTGTACCTCCAAGTGATTTCTACAGCCCTGGGGAAGAGTCGTCCTGCAGCCGCCACCACGAGAAACTTCTCAGGCCAGGAGGGAGGCAAGCCTGACCGCTCCCTGATCAGATACTAATAGCTATCGCCTTCTCTGAGATGGGTCACAGGCTGGGATGATAAAGATGAAAAAAATGAAAAGATGAAAAAGACGGTAAAGACGGTTTATAGCACCTGGTTTTTCAAGCTTCCCTTGACACAGAGGGTAGCACACTTTTTGGGTCAGACCCACCCAGTCCGCAGCACGTGCGGTCGCTTGAGCACACGCCGGACTTCTTTGGCTTTCTCGGCATCCAGACCCAGGTCGTCACCATCTGCTAAAATGCCCACCTCGGTTCCATGCAAGTTGAAGCCAACTGGGCCGCTGACGATGTAGCGGCTCCAAAGTGAGGCTGCAGATGATGGGGCCGTTTGGACAGCCCGGTTCCACCCGGCATCGGACCTGAATGTCTGCCGTCTCGCCATCAGATATTAAAGTAGAGTTTTTCAATAACCAATGTGGCCTGACGATCCTAAGAGAGAGACTGTTGCATTTCTTCTCCTGTCCTCGGGGTGGTATTTAAAATAATGTCTCAGTGCTTCAGGAATGGCTTGTGAAGGTCCAACAGCTGGTCTTTCATAGAGTCATGGAGTTCGAAGAGACCCCAAGGGCCATTGAGTCCAACCCCCTGCCATGCAGGAATACACCATCAAAGCTTTCCTGACAGATGGCCATCCAGCCTCTCTTTGAAAACCTCAAAAAAAGGAGACTCCACCACAAGACCCACTGAGTCTGCAGCAAGTGCTGGATCTCTTTGGTTTTTTCAGCATCCAGACCCAGGCCGTCAGCATATGCTATAATGTCCACCTTGTTTCCGTGGCCTCCAGCGTCACTGATGATGTAGTGGACAGGCTCCGAAGCAAGGCTGGACAGCGCGGTTTCACCCCACATTGGACCCGAATTTCTGCTCTCCCATCTTCCACAGCCTTCCAATGTTACAGCGACCTGGCAACTTATCTCTCAGCTCCACTGGAAAGAGAATTTGCACGTGATGGTAGTTATCTCTTCTTCTTCTTCTTCTCCTGCACCCAGATTGCAACCCATTGACGCAACAAGCTAACCGGTTGCCAGTCGGTGTGGGCTCCTGAAGAGGGCCCACGGGTCACGGCCACCAAAGGCAATCCACCAGTCATACAAACTTCCTCCCACAAATCAAGACACCTATTAGAAAGTTTTCTGGAAGAACTTCTGGGGGGGGGATATCTTGCAGCTCTTATGAGCAAACCTGATCAGGGCAAGGAATTTTGAAGTGTCTCCTTTTGTCCACCTAATTTTTGTGCCTCTTAAGGATAGATCCTACCCCTGCTCAGTGGATTAATTCTTTTATTAGAGAATACTGATCATCTACTATATAAAAGTCAAAGTTTGTATGTTTCTTTGTCTGTGTCAGCTAAAGACCTCATAGGATTGGATGTGTGAGGCAAAGACCTTATATGATTGGCTGCCTAAGAACATTCTATGGAGTTTAGGGAGGGGCCTTCAGAATCCTCAGCTTGAGAGCTCCCGGGCTGCAGTTGACTGTCTGCCTTGAGTAGGCTGGCTGATTGTTATGGAGATGAGGCCTGGTAGCAAGGAGGAGGGCAAGTGTATTTCCTCTGGAAACCAACCTCTGTATGTTAATAACTCTGAATATAGATTGGATTGAGGAATATGGGGAAAAGTTACAGTTACTGGACAAGACAGTTTGGGGAATTAGAGAGACAGGATCTCCAATCTTTCTAACAAGTATTAACTATAAGAAAATAAAATCCTGGACAACACCGGGCATATACGCTAATACGTACATGTGTATATATATACGCTACACACTACAAGAATACCTATAATAACAAAGCAGAGCATACCTAAATAAGAAAATAGAGCAAAATACAGGATAACTAAATAATAATATAAGAAAGCAAAATCTCATTCCCTAGGATAACCTAAACTACTTTTAAAGAAATTAAAATATAGCTTACCCAAATCAAGAGAAGTAATCATAACTATTTTGCACTCTCAACCACCATGTAAGTGCCTCTGGGTGTAGAAACATGGATTCAGACAAGAACAAATAACAAACTGACTAAGCAAGTACTACCCTTAACCTTAAACTAAAATCTAGCAAGCAGCTTTATAATAACCTGCTGGAAAAAGAACACAAGACCAAAAGAACAATGAAATTTTTTTCTATTCTTGAACCAGCCATATTCTCCCAAAAGGGAGGTGCACCGTTCCTGGAGGTACTGCAATACCAGGTCGATGCGTGGAGTGGACGGAGCAAGCTCCTATTCCATCTCCCAGTTCCAAAAATCCATTTAATATATAGTCCTCAAATAGAGGACGTATCAGATATTAAACTGATAAGAACAGATACTACACTTGATCTTAGCCAAAAGGCCGAGAAGCGATACCTAACCGCCCTCCCGCCCGCCAGGCACACGCCCTCCGCTGCCCTTTCAGCTTCCCGGGAGAAACCCTGAAACACACAAGACGCAGGTACGTGGCACAGCCTGTCCGATTCACAACTCCTGTCACTATACTCCACAAACACGCTTCTTCCCGCTGCCTGATCAACAGATTCATACCAAGACAAATAATTCTTAGATTGTATGTGTTTTGTCCACTATGGCAATTGTGCAGTCTTCTGCTCTCTCCATTGGTCTTAAATTTGCATGATCCAACCCACTAACTCTCCCATAATCTAGTGTGCTTTTATTAACCCTTTGCTGTACCTCCAAGTGATTTCTACAGCCCTGGGTAGAGTCGTTCTGCAGCCGCCACCACGTGGAACTTCTCAGGCCAGGAGGGAGACAAACATTATCGCTCCCTGACCAGACGCTGATAGGTGTCACCTTCTTTGAGATGGGTCACGGGTACCCTTTGGATGATAAAAACTGTCTTTATCACTCAATCTTTCAAGCTTCCATTGATGTGGAGCACTGCACGTTTTTCGGCCCTGCAGCGCAGACCCATGAAGTCCACTGCATGTGCAGCCGCTTTAGCACACGCTGGAGTTCTCTGGTTTTTTCAGCATCCAGACCCAGGCCGTCAGCATATGCTATAATGTCCACCTTGTTTCCGTAGCCTCCAGCGTCACTGATGATGTAGTGGACAGGCTCCGAAGCAAGGCTGGACAGCGCGGTTTCACCCCACATTGGACCCGAATTTCTGCTCTCCCATCTTCCACAGCCTTCCAATGTTACAGCGACCTGGCAACTTATCTCTCAGCTCCACTGGAAAGAGAATTTGCACGTGATGGTAGTTATCTCTTCTTCTTCTTCTTCTCCTGCACCCAGATTGCAACCCATTGACGCAACAAGCTAACCGGTTGCCAGTCGGTGTGGGCTCCTGAAGAGGGCCCACGGGTCACGGCCACCAAAGGCAATCCACCAGTCATACAAACTTCCTCCCACAAATCAAGACACCTATTAGAAAGTTTTCTGGAAGAACTTCTGGGGGGGGGATATCTTGCAGCTCTTATGAGCAAACCTGATCAGGGCAAGGAATTCGAAGTGTCTCCTTTTGCCCACCTAATTTTTGTGCCTCTTAAGGATAGATCCTACTCCTGCTCAGTGGATTAATTCTTTCATTAGAGAATATTGATCATCTGCTATATAAAAGTCAAAGTTTGTATGTTTCTTTGTCTGTGTCAGCTTGGCTGGGTGAGGCAAAGACCTTATATGATTGGCTGCCTAAGAAGACTCTATAGAGTTTAGGGAGGGGCCTTCAGAATCCTCAGCCTGAGAGCTCCTGGACTTCAGTTGAGTCTGCCTTGAATAGGCTGGCTGGTTGCTAGGTTGATGAGGCCTGGCGGCAAGGAGGAGGGCAATGTATTCCCTCAGGAAACCGAACCTGTGTATGTTAGTAACTCTGAATACGGATTGGATTGGGGAATATGGGGGAAAGTTACAGGTATTGGACAAGACCGTTTGGGGAATTAGAGACACAGGATCTCCAATCTTTCTAACAAGTATTACCTATGAGAAAATAAAATCCTGGACAACATCAGACATATACACTAATATGTATGTGTATATATACACACATACATACACACACACATACACACACACAGACTCCGACAAAGCAATTGCCAAGCAAAATAAAGAGGCAGTGAATACTGTAGATAGTATCCATCCTTTCGCAGGTCGGTAAAATGAGTACCCAGCTTGTTGGGGGCATGTATAGAAATGCTTCAAAATACATGCTATTTGTAAGTTGTTCGCCGCCTCGATCCATATGGAAAAGCGGGATACAAATAAATAAATAAATAAATAAATAAATAAATAATATATTGAGAGCAAAATCTCATTCCCTGGATAACCTTAAAACATACTTTAAAAGAAAAGAAAATATATCTAACCTGCAAACCACAGAGAAGTAATCATAACTATTTTGCCTCTCAAGCCACATAGGTGTCTGTGGGTGTAAAAACATGGATTCAGACAAGAGCAAATAACAGGCTCACTAAGCAGGTACTACTATCAACCTTAAAAACACAACAAACAACTTCATAATAAACTAAAAAAAAAGAACATAAGACCATAAGAACAATGACATTTTTTTCTATTTTTGAACCAGCCATATTCTCCCCAAGAGGGAGGTGCACCGTTCCTGGAGGTACTGCAATACCAGGTCGATGCGTGGAGTGGACGGAGCAAGCTCCTATTCCATCTCCCAGCTCCAAAAATCCATTTAATATATAGTCCTCAAATAGAGGACGTATCAGATATTAAACTGATAAGAACAGATACTACACTTGATCTTAGCCAAAAGGCCGAGAAGCGATACCTAATGGCCCTCCCGCCCGCCAGGCACACGCCCTCCGCTGCCCTTTCAGCTTCCCGGGAGAAACCCTGAAACACACAAGACGCAGGTACGTGGCACAGCCTGTCCGATTCACAACTCCTGTCACTATACTCCACAAACACAGGTCTTTCCACTGCCTGGATGAACAGATTCATACAAAAACAAATAATTCTTAAATTGTATGTGTTTTGTCCATCACGGCAATTGTGCAGTCTTCTACTCTCCCCATTGGTCTAAAATTTGCATGATCCCACCCACTCCTTCTCCCATAATGCTCTGTGCTTTTATCAACCGTTTGCTGCACCTCTAAGTGATTTTTGCAACTGCAGGTAGAGCAGCAACCAACATGTGAAGCATCTGAAAGGTGGAGGGAGACAAACATTATCACTCCCTGACCAGATGCTGATAGGTGTCACCTTCTCTGAGATGGGTCACAGGTACCCTTTGGATGACCAAGATGGTTGATAGCACCCAATCTTTCAAGCTTCCATTGGCATGAAGCAGAGCACACTTTTCAGCTCATCCATTCCACAGCACGTGCAATCGCACATTTGACTAATGAAGTAACCAAAAGGCAGAGGGAGAGAGACCAAGTCAGCCCTGGTGGCGCAGTGGTTGAATGCCAGTACTGCAAGCCACAAGGTTGTGAGTTCGATCCTGCTGGGCTCCAAGGTTGACTCAGCCTTCCATCCTTCCGCAGGTCGGTAAAATGAGTACCCAGCTTGTTGGGGGCATGTATAGAAATGTTTTGAAATACATGCTATTGGTAAGTTGTTCGCCGCCTCGATCCATATGGAGAGGCGGATACAAATAAATAAATAAATAAATAAATAGTTTGTAAGTTTCATGGCTGGATGAGGACAAGAACTTCCAACTCATCTGGAATGTACAGATAAAGCTTACAGCCTTGTGCCATAAGGCCATAATAATTGCCTCAAGCCTTCTCCACTTTCTGAGCCCAGGATGAGTGCTGGAATCCCAAAACCTTTCTTCCTTATGGCACAAGGCTGGAACTGCAGGGGCAGGGGGTGTAGAAGCATAACAACATTTCCTTTGCCACCATGAGGTCCCCCTCCCCTGGTATATTTATCTCATCTACTGCCATGAGAGATCTTGATGCCACTCTCTTTTGTTACTGTCTCCTCCAGTTCCTCTCTCTGGTGGCTGGGGTAGTATTGGGATGGCGGGGCTGAACTGCTCCATTTTTGTCCACGGGGCTGCAAATTTAGATTCACCAAATGCAATGTCTCATGCCAACATTTGAGTACAGACGTACATTGTGTACATTTGAGTACATTTTGGAGAATCCAAGATGGTGGTCATTGCTATGTTGGAGCAGAGCAGAGTTAGGAAGAAATGTACATAGTTTGGAAGAATCTAGCTAAAGCGGAATCAAGGGCAAAAGGAGCTCATTGTTCATAATGTCTTGTGAATAACTGTTTAGTTATTTTTAAAGTTATAGGGTGTACGTAGCTTCACTAAGTAGGTTTACTTTGTACAATACCACAGATCACCAGCAAGCAGCAGTCTGATATTCTTGCAAGAACTAAATAATTATTGTTATAGTTACTTTTGTATAATGATCAAACTACGTAAATAAAATTTAAACTCTTGCAATTATAACTAAAATGGTAAATGACTAGTTTTACTAATTGATTACTTTAAAATAACTGTCCAAACTCTGGAGTTGATGAGGAGCTTCACTCCCAGCATAAATTGCTGTAACTCAATTAACAGTTTCTGGTTTTCATTCTGCCAGTCAGCTGTTTTGAATTTACTGGCTCAGACATTTCTGCAGCTTTGATTCAAGGTGGCCTCCAGAAGAAGGCCTTAAGAGAACCAAGAAGCCAAAATCTGTTGGGCTTTTTAGCAAAGAAATACCACATTTTCAGCATCCCAAGATACGTTTCATTTTTCTTTGTGGATAAGGGTTAAACATCTCTGACAGCTCCTTTAACGTTCAGACTAAAAACTGGAGCAATTCCACAGCCCCTCCTCCCTTTATCTCCTGCTGTTGGATAAACATATCATTAGGGAAGGGGATGAACATATCATTAGGAAAGGGGATGAACAACTGGTCATCAGGGTTGGGCCCAGACATGTTGCTGCCTCAGTGCAAAAAAAGCAAGAGTGCATGTCATCTATTCCATGTATAGAAGTCAACTGGACTGGCAGCTGAACTTTACTTCAGCACTGTAGGTAGGAGAGCATTCCTCATGGCATCTGAACAGAAACAGCTATTTTAGAGGGTGTAAAATGGGCTATGTGTTGCATACAGCTTTGCTCTTTACAAAAAGGGAATGGTCAGAGTGCAGCTTTGGGGCAACAGTTGCTGGTTTCTAGTACCTGCCATCTGGGATGATTGCCCCAACCAGTCTAATGATAGGGCCTCTTGATGGCAAGAGCAAGCCAAAAACAATTCCAAAAGGAGATTCTGCAGCAAGGAGCCCTTAATTGAGCCATCCAGATTCACAACTGGTTTGAAAACATCTTGCTCTGAAACTGATCCAATGTTGGAATACACCATAACCCCATACTGTAGTTTGCAAACGACAGCAAGATGACATTTCATGAAAATGAAAGTAAAGACAAAGTTCCCTTCCCTTAAGAAGTAGGTCATTATTTCACTAAATTTAACACAAGAGGTACTTGCAAAGTACAAATGTTATTCCTTTCTCCTTCACTATGGATAGCAGTAATGAAGTTTCCATTCAAGATGGCATGTTACTTCACACATAACTCCATCAGCCCATGTGCCAATATCTTGTCCATTTATGAGCCCTTTAGTAAAGATGCTATTCAAAAATAAATGCAATAATAAATAAATGAATTATTTTAAAAAAAGATGGGTATTTAAATACTAGGGCTTCAGGCTAGAGCACAGAGGTAGAACAAGAGGTCAGTGGGAAAGAAGCAAAAAAAGCAACCATTTGGGTCCATTCACAATTCCAGGCAATGAGAGCTGCCTACTACAGTGGTTCCTAACCTTTTCTTTACCACAGACCCTCTTTAAACACCTATTTAAACCACAATATGCATCAAATATTTCAGTTCATCATCAAGGGCCTAAAGATTTGGAGATAAGGAAGAAATAAGTAAAAGCAAGAAGCAAATAAGCAAGAAAGGTCATGGGCTTTCTCTCAACATCATTCATGTGCATGTTCTCACCAAGTGCAGAAGCAATAAGTGCTAAGTACATTTTTTTTGCTATCAGTTATCTTCATAACTTTTGAACAGTTTGAAATATCATAATGAAACCTTGTACAAACAATATCTATCACCAGTAAAAAAAAAAAAAACTTTCCTGCACTTTGATATCAAAGTATGATTGTTCATCTTTGTGTCTGCCTGCCTTCTTTCATTCCTTCTATTCCAACTTTCAAAGGTCTAACATTTCTTCAAGCCTTTGCAGACCTCCTCTGAAAGCATCGCAGCCCCCCAGAGGTCCAAAGACCCCAGGTTAAGAGCCACTGGCATACGACCCTGAGTGTTTTGAAAAATATAACACATGGATCCAAAAATATATACACTGCCTCCTTGAAAATATCCCATTTCTTCTCCCTCATATAATCCATTATTTTTCCCCCACCTTTGTAGCTACAAGGGACAAAAAAAAAACCCTGAAGATGAAAAAATACATGTAGTGAATAAATCATACAATTAATATGCAAAAGAATTCTGGACAAGGTTAAGAAGCATCACTCTATGCCAAACGGTAAAGCACACTGTCTCACCAAAGTGTGGTAGTAATGGACCTGCTGCATCTAAAGTGATTCCAAATGCAAGATTTAATTAACCAATTGTCTCTCATTCACTTCCAAAATTCACCAGGGGTACTCAAACATTGTTGCTGTCCAATCGCAACTTTCCCATGGCTTCCTACCACCGCTTCTGTCTTTATTCTTGACATCTGCACCGAAACCCAAATATTGTTGCTGTCCAATCGCAACTTTCCCATGGTTTCCTACCACCGCTTCTGTCTTTATTCTTGACATCTGCACCTATAGATCTCCTATAATCCCTTGCCACTCGCTTTGTTGGCTAGAGCTGAGGTGAGCTGCATGTTAAAATGAACCACAATTTCCCCCTCCTGCTCCAGTCAATCCTTCTCTGCTATGGACAGGACCCTCTTAAGGGCAACCAAACCCTGTCAACAACTGGGAACCAGAAGATAAAAATCGGAAGTATAGTCAGTTTGTAAAGATGGTGCAGGAAATGAAGACTGCACCACCTTTTGGATTATTAAAAAGAAGAAATTAGAAATGGGTATATATTTGTAATGGTATTTATGTTTGTGTATGAGGGAGTGTGTTAAGTAAATATGATAATAGTTAGGATGTATATGTAGTGTTTAGTTGTATATGTGTATGTATTGTTTTGTATGTTAATTGTGATTTGTGATTTGGAAGAATTGTATGTCTAATAAAAATTTATTTTTTAATAATAAAATTATATAAAAAAACAACAACTGGGAACCAGGACACACAAACACAGAGGCCACGTTTACATAGAAGAGCAAGTCAGAGTTCCAGAAAATCCTAATTTTATCATGATTCAGTTTTGCGCGAGGCCCTCCCAGACTAGTACTCCACCGCCTCCCACCAAGGGTCCTCTTGTTCTTAATAGTTAATGTGTTTTAGGGGGTTTTAGATGGGTTGGTGGGTGGGGAGGATGGGTTATGTTTTAATGCTTTTAATGTATTTGATGTATTGCTGTAGTACCGCCTCGATCCGTTGGGAGAGGCAGGATATAAATAAATATTATTATTATTATTATTATTATTATTATTATTATCACAACCTGCCTGCTCCCCACTTGGTTTAATTTCCTGGTGTGAGCTGATGGTTTTGGAGAGCAACACCCACAAGCCATCACTGTCGGCTACACCAGGCAGGGTTCAAAAGAGTTGGAGGCAAAGGAAAAAACGAAAAGAAAACAACAACAACAACAGCAAACTAACTCGAGGGCAACGGTAGTAATAAAAAATTAAGACTCACCTTGTTGTTGCTATGTGCCTTCCAGTCGTTTCCTACTCATGGCGACCCTAAGGCGACCCTATCAGGGAGTTTTCTGGGGCTGAGAGGGTGTGACTCACCCACGGTCACCCACGGGGTTTCCACAGCCCAGCGAGGAAGCGCTCAAACCACTACGCCCCGTTGCCTCTCCATACTTTCATGAGTGAGTATTATTAATTATAACTGACACGGAGGCGAGGAAACCCTTCTTGCCCACCTCCAGCCCAGCTGCTCTGCAAGAGGCGATTAAGCGCGCCCGCAGCTGCAGCGGCCCGCCTGGCGTTCTGGGGCCGGGCGGTCACCATGGCAACCGCGCTCGGGGCTTCGAAGGACCAGGGAGAGGCCGAGGAAAAAGCCCGCGCTTTTCCTTCAAAGAAGCCACCGCCTTATTTGCCGGCCGGCTGGACTGGGTTGAGGGAACTGTGGCCGCAGAACGTTGTGACAGACAGTACAAACTCGGGGGTTCTCTTGCAAGGCCGTTCAAAGAATTAAAGTCTGGGTTTCTCTTGGCTCAAGTGACCAGCTTTTTTTGTATGAGCCACCTCAAATTAGGTCACGTTTTACCTCAGGCTCGGCTTGCGTTTATTTTCGAGAAATTCTCTGAGCCTTTCATGAGTTATACACACACACACTCTCTCTCTCTCTCTCAAAAGTGACTGGCCCTGATGGTAAAAGGATGGTGGGCCAAAAGGCCAGCTTTTTGGAGGCCGTGCCGACCGCTGAAGTGCACCAAAAATCGCCACTTCTAGTTCTGAGAGGAATTTTAAAATGTCAGGCTGGGGTATGGTGCGGAGCAGTCTGTTTAAAAGGTGAATTACCCTGCCTGGGGGCTTCTGGAAAAGCAAAATCTGTCTTTTGACCAGAAAAAGGGAAATGTCTTCTTTCTATGCTCAGGGGTGACCTTTTCCCTTTTGTTAAGAACTGCAAGTAATGGCACTCGGCATGACTAAAGAGGGTGAAAGCCACTTCAAGTCCAGGGAGGCCAGAGGGCATATATCTTTTCTGATCCTTCCCACCAGATCCTTGTTTGTTGTAAGGCTCTTTAGCCCCTTCTGAACCAAAGTGTGTGTGTGTGGGGGGGGGAATACTTGAAGTCTTTGGCAGACATTTTCTTCTTGGTTCTTCAGCTGCTTACTCCCACTGTCACAGGCCAAAGGAAATTCTGTTGCCAACTTTGTTAGCGCCTGGTGGGACTCGAACCCACAGTTGGTGGTTACCCCTGAGGTGGGACTTGAACCCCCTCCAAAATTGTTAGGGTTACCAGCAATGCAGATGGGACTTCAACCCCCAGTTGGCAATCAACCCTAAATCCTAGGAAAAAAACACATGGAGCCAGACCTAAAACATTAGGTCCACATCCACTGCCCAAATAGTCTACGCAATTTCGGTTGAGCTCTGAATCAGCCTGGGAAAGTTTCCAACTCTGGCCAAAGAGACTTTCCTCCTCTCAGGAAAAACGCAGTCAAAACCATTTCTTACATGAGCAAAGAGAAGGACCCTTTATTGTAAAAAAAGGAGAGGATTTTATGTATTTGGCATGACAATGCTCTCATAAAGCATACAGTGCATATGTGAGAATATTTGCTTTTGTAGGACTAAAATTCTGATACATGGTTGACAATAAAGTAACTTCTAGTTAACAATCAACAATAAACCTTGAATCACACATGTATTTGCCCAGCAGTGAAGCATAAGAAATATTGTTACAGAGCGCTGATTGCTAATTAATGTCAGCATAATTTTAAGCAAGACAAGGGGCTGACAACAGGAACAATCTTTAAAGTTGACTAGTATGCAAAATGGAGGAACTTTAGTTAAGCAAATGCAGAGAGACAGAAAGAGTTCCTTTGGCTTGGACATTTAAGCAGGCAGTACCTTCTATGAATTGAACTGTCCAGGGCGCTGAATCTCTAGCAGCGTAGACCAGGGAAAAGCTGGGAAGCACTATTTATTTTGTCTGTACTTTTTTACTCCCTACACACCCACTCCAAGTGCTTTTTTCCCCAGGGAATTCTTCCCTCTGGGCAACTCAGATCAGGCCACCCAGACCTTTAAAATCCTGGCCCTCCTCCTCTTCTATCAGCCACTGTCTAGCCAGCTAAATAGGCTCACAGCCTTGTTTCTTAGCACCCTATGCCTCACAAACCCCCAAGGAACAAGATGGGTGAGATAGAGAAAATATAGGGCCACAATACCAGTCCAACCACCCCTTCTCTCTCCTTTCCCTGACCTATTTTTGGACCCTGGGTTCCCCTTCCCATAGACATACACACACATCTTGATATTTGCAGTTTTTCCACTTTTGCGAGGGTCCTGCACCCCTAAATCTAGGGAATGTGGATGTCCATCTGTAAAAGCAGCTCTGTGAGAGTGTATCAGCAGAAATTTGGGTACAGTGCAGGTCAGCCAGGGAAGAATACTAGATACTCTGGAATGTAAATAAGATAAGAAATTGTACACAGGAGGTAAACAGACTTTAGGCACTATATATCAGATAACACTAGAGAGGAACACTAACATGAGACGTAGTCACTGGATTAGATATGACAAGATAAGGGATGAGTCCTAAGATAAAAAGTTGTATTGATTGGGTGACTGATGGGCTGAGTGAGTTCAGGAAAAAGATAAATTTGAGTAAATAATAAAGTTTTTATCATGCTGCTTTCAGCATGCCTCCAATACATTGTTGATAAGGACTGTTCCTGATATTCTAAGGATTTATCCTTATATGCTACCCTAAAATGCTGATTTATGCCAGTACTAGCAAGCCTAATAAGAACAGATACACTCATGTAATTATGAATGCTGTTAAAAAAATTAACAAGGAGAATAACCGCTGTATGCATATGTAGCTACAAAAGCCTGTCAGAGCTGTGTAATACTTCCACAAATGAGAATGGAATAGATTATTGGGGAAGTTAGATCATGAAGAGCATAATTAATCTAAGGGATAGGACTGTGTATACATAAAATCCATAGGGAAATGTCCTCCTAATGCCTTAGGAGACACTAACAGACACCAAGCAATTATGGAACAACTTGATGATGATGCTTATGGGGCATACAAGATTATGTTAAATTGTTTAGAGGGACAATCTTCTTACATGCGTTGATTATTACTAAGCCTGTTAAAGAGATGCAAAAAGAACAAGGTTATGAAAACTCCTATGGAAATATAACAGCTTGATGGCCATATAATATGATGTAGTGATGCCTTACATGCAATGCAATGTCATATAATGAAGTTTAAGCATCAAGACAGTGCTATGTCTGTGTTTCAACCTAAGGGGAATGTATGTGATCTATGAATACATATAATAAATAGCCTAAAAAAGTACTACAAGAGCCTGCTCAGTTCCCATATAAGTATCCTAGCATGCTTAAGTGAAGTGTTAAAAGTTGATTCTGACAATCTGATTTAACCACCATTATGAACTGGTACTCTGGTGATCAGGATCTGATGGAAGTGACCCTCAGGAAGAATGCAAATGGCAATGACCCTAAATCCCTAAATCTAAGAAATAAGGATGAGGAATTACACCTGTTTCACCATTTCTTGCCTTGCCCAGGGGAATTAGCAGCTGAGGCACACGACCAATTAACACTCACAAAGCTTGTTCACACTCATGTTGCAGGAGGGATTAAGAGCCTTAATTAAGCCTTTATTATAAAAATCTTCCTAAAAATGTGATTAATATGAAGGTTAAAAAAAAGATCCTAAGGTTTGCCTCTCTATGATTACTAGAATTCCATGGTTAAAAATAATATAGCCATAGGAATAAAATGAAGACAAGTCAAGAAAAGTGACATAGGAGTATATATAATTTGAAGGCATGAATGTTTATAAGATTACATGTAAAAAATATACAAATTGAAGGTATATTTAAGAAATTATGATTAGGAATATATGTAATGGGGGATATTTTAATGATTGGTGGATGGTTAATAAAAATAATAAGAAAAAAAGGGGGGAAAAGAAGACAAGTTGCAAAATACAAAAGTATTTAATTAATACTTGAATACATATGTATATATACACACACATTTTTAAAATATTACCTAGTATAAAAACATGAGGTCATCCAAGTTGTGAGAATATATATACAACTAATTTCTTATATACACAGAATATCTGATAAAACAAATAGTATGTTAGGAGAGAAATGCAACTATGCCAGCATAAAAGTGTTAGTGAATTATTCCCTCAGAACAAAAATTGGAGAAAGACTTACCCTCACCAGGGTAAAAGAGCATTTTCTTCTATTGTCAAAATTAAAGAGGTGTCAGATTAGTTTAAAAAAACTCAAGCAAGGAATGCTATTGCTTCTCCATCCAGGTCCATAAATCTTTGCCTGCCCTCCTCACTTTTAAATTGTCTACTTTTCCCTATTTTCACATAAGGAACAGGGAAAGAGCAACTGTAGTAGGGGAAAGCCTTTGAGGAGAGGAATACAATTTCTATACACAAGATACAAAACGAGGACAGCAAAATCGTATTTTCTCAAAAGACAGAAATACAGATTGCGCTTGCTCTGGTTCCAGGGAAGAAGACACTGGCTCTTCGCTGATGTCACGATGTAATACATACAGATCTGAGGATGCAGACAGATTTACTGCAAGGAAGATATACCCCATACACAACTCATTCACGAACATCTTTGTGCATCAGTACAGCTGCTGCCTGTACAGTATTTTTTTACAACACAAAATGGCAACCTGAACTGTCACTCAGTCAGAATTAAAAGTTTCATGATCAATCAGGATTCTAAAAGATCACAATTGCTTCACAGAGAAGTAAATGGCAAAACTCAAAAAAAGAAACAAATAACAGATGGTTTATTCTTGTGAAATCAAGTCTAGATTGGCTAAATGCCTTATTGTAGGTCTTCCATGGGGACAATTCCAAGGATGCTCAATCTCACCCATGTGGGTTATCAGTTTCTTCATCTCATTCACATTAAGTGCTGTTCCAATCATCACCTGTGGAAGGCAAAGTAATGAGTACTATTTCCTGAAATTTCAGTCAGTTATCTGATACCATAATTACACTTCTTTACTCTTAAAAGGAATGTTCCTTTATTCCATATCTAGAGACATATTTCTTTCAGGACTGCAGGCAGAGACTTATATACTTGAGTGCTCCTCTATATAAAAACAAAATTTTACATACAGAGCACAGGAATGTCAGGGGAAAGGCTTGCAGCCTAGCCTTCTATGTGCAAGGACTCACTCAAAGCAGGAAGGAACATCTAACCTATGGAGCCCTACCAACAGTCTGAAGTGATACAGCCTAACAAAGACTTGCCACTTTAGTTAAAATGTGACCAACAATGCCCTAACAGGAATTAGTTTTCCTGAAGGATTATTTTGAAAAAAAAAAGAAAAAGAAAAAGAGCTAAATTGAGATATATTCATAAATTCCAACCCATTAGAAAAGGTACGAATAGAGATAAGGATTTCTTGACACACTACTACCGTATATTACCACATGTCCTCACAATTTTATGTACCAAAAGAATTCTCCCCAACAAAGTTTCTGACTTCAAGAGAACTGACTGTCAATAAGCAGATTAATTACTTTCATGCCTCAGAACCACTTGGCAGATCTGCATTACCTTATACACCTCTTTAAGTGTGTGGCCAGTGTCACAAACTGCATCTTTCTATATCCTATTATGCTCTGATTTGACCCACAACTGTGTAACTACTAGTAATCCTGTGGTTTGAAATTAAGTAGTACATCAGTCTGAAAAAGTGAATTGAAATCTATGAAAGCTCCTGCTAAAATAAACCAACTGGTTTCAAAACTGCTGCTAGATTGTATAGAAAGTTTACAGCCCATTCATGATGAACACATGAAGCAAATGCGTTACTTACAGACTTTCTACATGCTCGAGAAGCAAACATCTGTCTTACTCTGGAAGGCCTGCACATCACTCCTGGACAATCACTTAACAGGAAGATTAACTCCTCTATATCTTGTAGACCAAAAGTCCAGTTTTTGCTTGTTGGCAAAGAAAGGAGTTTAACTCTTTGGGTTACAGGAGCTGAAAGATTTTAAAACAATGATTTAAAATACACATTATCCTTGTTAAAGGGAAGAGAGAGGCTGCATGGTATAGTGGTTTGAGCAATGGACTATGATCCTGGAGACCAGGGCCATTTCCGCATGACACTCTTATACCGGCCGGCCCCTCCCGGAACTGCAAACCCCAGGATTCCATAGGAGGTTGAAAGTGGAATCATCACACTATAAGAGTGTCGTGCGGAAATGTTCCAGGATTCAGTTGGCCATGGAAACCCACTGAGTGATCTTCAGGGCATCACACTCTCTCAGCCCTAGAAAACCCAGTGACAGTGTGCCTTAGGGTTACCATATGTCAGAAATGACAACAAAAAGAAATTTCGTATTTTAGATCCTTACAAAGAAGTTTCGATGTTTATATTAAATACTTTATTCCCACTGATTATCTAAATCCTGTATGTGAATATTTAAACCTGGCCTTTTATGCTCTTAATACAGCAAAAAGAATCCAAACGGGTATGGTGAGTACAGAGGTCTGTATGAATGTGTATAATCCAAGTAAGGAGACTGTCTTAAAGTTCAGATATGCTTTTTTTGGAAATTGTTTCATTTTTACTTTGACTTTGACTCATTTTGGTGATTTTCTTGTCTATGGATTAACAGTTATTTAATTTTAAAAACAAAAAGCTGAAACAGCAGCTGATTAAAAAGACCTGTCAAACAGCACACCACCAGGGTTGATACCAGATGCGCCTGATAAAAGAGAAATTTTGGTCATGAAGTTGCTTCAAGTGAAACAGGAAGTATAATGGTTTAATTTCCTGTTCCTTTGAACTGCTTTGTTCAAAATAGATGTTTCACACCCCAACTCCTCCAGAGATAAATCATGTATTTTCAACAAGAGTTTGCATATCTCTTTTAAGCACAAGTTAGAAGTGTGAATGTACTGTGTGAGATGACAGAGAGAGAAAAGAGGCAGAAAAGGGTACATTGCAGTGCATTTCCTGTCACACATAAATGACACACATTAAGTGGCTCTTAGGGTCTTTTTAGATGTTACTAAGCAGCAAAGGCTTCACTTTTTCATGGTGTGTTTCATCCATGTAACTAGTAACATGCCCCATCCAAATGCCAGTTGCTTTCCCAATCCTAGCTTTTCCAGATTTTAAGTACAATATATTTATTGTTCTCCAGTCCCATTAAAATGTAAACTGAAGGAGAAACTAACAAAAATGCCACATGCCAGTTCCTTTCTCAGAATTCCAAAACTGCTTTCTATGAAAGCAAAAACATAAATAAGGCCTAAGCAACCACTAGTACATGTACATAGACTTATAGTACATAGCAACTCCGCTTGTTTTAAAATTAAAGCTTTTAAGATGTGACAACTGGGTTGTTGTTCAACAGCACATGGTTCCAGCTTATTCACAGAACTTGGTGGTACTCTTACCCCTTTCACTTCAGTGGTCTGAAAAACTCCATATGCACAGCAGTGTTGCACCGACACCATCTTCCACCCAGTGAAGGGAATGGAAATTGTTTACTTGCACAAAGCTCTGTGCATATATTGGACTCTCATATATAATTTAACAGCTGCATGCACTGTAGCATATGGCATAACTCAGGTATGAACATCCCATAAGGGGTACTGCACTCACTCAAATTTGGAGTTCAATTTTTTTGTTTGTTTAATCTTAAAATGGCCAATAGCACCCTCAAATCCTCAGTTGCTATGATCATGGTCATTTGCTACACCTTTTTTAAGGCTCAGATAGGACCTTCTTCCAGATAGAAAATAACCCATCTCATTATTTTCTGTTTAGAAATAAAATTCATTTGGGCCTGCACAGGTGGGAAAATATAAGAATTACCACAAACATGGCCACTCCCAACTACGGTATATCTGAAGCTTTGGACATGCCAGTGATCATTTGGGAGATGAAGCAAAAAAAAAAAAGAAAAAAAAGACAGCCAAAATGGGTGAGGGGGGAGAAATGCGCTCTCCCAATCTCTTATATACCTTCAAAGCCTATGAAGCGAAATTGTGAGTTAGGGACTCTGACGGACCTAGCTATATACAGTGGACAACAGAGTTGACTTACTTCCTTAAATGTCAGACTCAGACAGCCTATAATTATTTCTGAGAGTCTTTTTAGTTTCATTAGGTATGTGTGAATATAGCTAAGAGGAAGAGAAAGTAAGGAAATTTGCATTCTTGATGTGGCTAATATCCTATTTTCACTAAAGCAAGTAAATAAATGGTAAGAATTTTAGACAGAAACTTACCATCTTTATCAATGACAAAATCAAATCCATTTTTTCTGAAGATTTCCAGGTTCTCTATCAAAATACTTTCATTTACAGCAGTTAAATTGAGAGTCTGTGGCCTGAAAAAGTCAGAGACCAAACAGTATCTGAAGTTAGTGAGATAAGACTGCTACTTTTCTAGAGAATCATTTCGGGAGTCCAAAGTCAAAAGAAAATTTTTGTAAGATTAGCAGAGAGATATTTTTAATAACGTTCCTGTTTTCTGTATTTATTACCTGAAGTATTTCTCAATTCCAGAGAAAAAGTTTAGGAAAAGGAACTAGTCTAAATTCTTACACAGAGCAGAGTAGAAATTCTGTTTGCATGTTAAATATAAGATCAGTAGAAACTTGGAATATAAGGATAGCTAAACTGTAATGCTTCACATGGTGTAAAAATCCACAAGATCTGCAGCTAATTTTCAATATTTAGTTCTAGCATGGAATTATGTTTAGAATCAGTTTCAACCCAAAGGGTCTTCTCATCCTTCTAAAATGCATCTAATTCCATTCCAAGTAGACACTTCTCCAAAAACAATATGTTTATCCAGTTGCAACTGTTTTTTATTTAATTTATATCCTGCTTTTCTCCCTGTGCAGGATCCAATGCAGCCTATAGCATTTTTAAAAAAAAGCACAGTTAAATCATTATTTGTACAATAGTTTAAAAAGAATTATGTAGCAGTTAATTAAAAGCAGAAGATTAAAACAGTATAAAAACAGAGATCAGAATAAAAAAAGATAAAAAACACGACACCCTTTCTGTTACCTAGATTTTAAACCAAAGGCCTACTTGAATAAGAAGGTCTTAGCCTGCTGGCAAAAGGAAAGGAAAGAGGGGGCTAAGTCAACCTCCCATGGAAGGGAATTCTACAGTCTAGAAGCAGCTACTCACTTTCCTGGTTCACACCAGATGGGCCGGTGATGGTGGTGCGACCAAGAGAAAGCCTTCCCCTGTAGACTTTAAAACTTGGGAAGGCTCATACAGAGAGATATAGCTTTTCAGCTAATGCTTATTGGCATTGTTCAAGATTTACATCCTGGTCTTCCATTCAGTTACATCTAGAACAGCCAAAAGAAAGATACACCAGATACACCACACAGTAAGAAGAAGCAAAGCTGATAGCAATGGAAGAAATTTAATTAGCAGGAGACATGCTGTCCCTCATCTCAGATACTTTAGTCTACTAGAACATACTTACGTGATTAGCTTCTGTCCCTGTAGAACGGTATGCTCTTGTAATTGCTCAAAATTGTACTTCTCATCAGAAGCATGTTGATCAATTATGAAGAGGTCAGAGTTCAGCTTAGCTATTATAAATCCTAAATTGAACTGACCAATGATATCCATTTTAGCGAACATCTCTTTACTGCACATGGAGGGAAAACAAAAAGGAAGTTAGAAGAATTATCATACAAGTACCGAGGTTCGAGGACAAAGCTCCAACCAATCACTTTCCTCCATTGTTAATGAAACAATTCACACATGGACACTATCACACTGTCTTGTAGCCTGAAGAACACATGGAAGCCCCTCTTGAAACCCAGAGAATAGAAACCAATGGCTCACCGCAAACAGGAAAGGCACCATTCCACTGCTTAGGACAGGGCTTCCAAATGCGGTGCCGTGACACGTTAGTGTGTCACCTGAAGTGTGTAGGTGTGTTGCCTACAATCTTGGAAATGTATGTTATTATTTATAAACCATGTATTTTTAAAAATATATGAAAGGTTTTCATGAGATATGTTGTGTCCCCATACATTTTGTTATTACAATTTATGTATGTGTCCGTATCTCTTATAAGGGATTAGTTTAACCTCTGGTTTGCTAGTAAAAGTGAATTACCGTGACGCGAAATGATCCATGTCTAAAAAAAGTGTGTCACCAACATGAAAAGTTTGGAACGCTCTGGCTTAGGAGATGATCCGCCATCCACAACCAAAATTCCAGATTCACTGCTCTCACGCTTCCTTCTATATTAATCCCCACATACACCCACAACCAGGTGCACACTCTTATGTTGCTAACAGAGAAATCAAAAGGCAAGCACAAATACCTTATTTCTTTTCTTAATTCATCCTCTGCTGTTTTATTTTCTCCTGGACTAATTTTTGCCCTAAACTTTCTGTAATTCAGGATTTCAGCTTTCTTCTCCTGCTGCCTAATTAGTTTCTTCACTCCGTCTCTCAGTGCACCCAGAGAGAATTCCAGTGGAACAGTTCTCTTTGTCATTTCCACTGGGATGTCATATTGAGGGAGAGCTGCAGAATTCTGAGAGTCCTTTGTTTCCAACAAACTGGCTACCTGTGAGAGTGTGGGGCTGATCTTCAAGCGTTTCACTTTGGGGGATGAACAGTCAACTTGCTGGGACAAGCTACTCCTTTCACTTTGGTTTGAGTCACATCCTGTTCCCCAAACAGGTCCACTCCTTTCAAGACCTCCTTTCCGAATGTCTTCATCAAGAACGCTGGATTCTTCATCAAGGGAACTAGCTGTGCTTTCACAACTGAAACCGCTGCCAATTTCTGGAATTCTTGAATCCATCTCTGATTCTGCCGAGGCACTACTGCAACCAGAATCCGTGTCTTCTGCTGATTTCTTGACATTTGTGTTATCAACTACAGGTCTGCTTAAATCCCTCTCACTTCCACCCTTGTTCACTTTGCTGGAGACAGTCTTCTTAACTGGTGAATCCATACGACTAAAAAACATAGGAAGCTTTTGCTGTCTAGGGGAAGGGCATTGCTGTTTGAGATTTTCAGTATTTCCAGCAGCTTTTTTCACATGATGGAGAGAAAATGTCTCCCTAAGTCTGGCTACAGTCACTGCAATTTTTGCATTTCCACTCAAATTCTGAGGCAAGGAATCTCGTGTTTCCAAGACTGGTGTTTCTGCCTCATTTTGAACCCCAATTTTAAAGTTTCCTAAGAAAGCGTAAGGAGCAAGAACAGTTTTAAGTAGCAATTGAAAATCCAAGCTGCAGGTACATAGCAACTCTAATAATGCATACAAATACTCTATTTATAGAAAGAGCAACCATAGGGTACACAACTCCCATAAACCTGTGGATATGCGGAGCACAAATTCAGATGCAAAGAAGGAAATTGGCTTGGCAGTGATCTCTCAATATTGGCAAGGCAAACCAATTGTCCATATTCAATGCAACTTTATGCATGTTTACTCAAAGATTTATCTGTTCCATTCAGTTTGATGTACTCCCAGGTAGGCATGCAAAGGTCTGAAACCATTAAAACTGGTTTCATTTAGCAAATATAGCTGCAGTACTAAGCAGTTATCTGGTATTATGCCATACTGAATACAATGGGGCTATTTTTTTTAATGAATACATGAGTAAGATTTCACTGTCTGAAACGTAATAAAATTAAGCTGATGGACTTGGGCCACCAAATCAGTTAGCAACACTCCCTTGAAAGCTTGAATATTCATACAAATATTGTTTTATGTAACAGGCTGCTGTCATTCTTACCTTCCATATCTATCAACTTCTGACTGAGGACAAGTTTGTTAACATCGCTATCAAACATTCCCATCATTGATGTTTTTAGAATTGCTAGTAACAGCTTTTCTTCTTGCAGAAATATTTGCCTTTTGTCAGGTGTTACATTGATGTCAACAGATTCTAAATAAAATAAATATTTTTAAAATTATCATTATCATTTATTAATTAACAATACTTCTTTTAATTATTTTCCACACACTTTTCTCCTGTTTCATAGAACAGTAAAAATGTGGGCTCTGACTGTAAAGTTGCTTCAGTTACTGCTGTCCTATTAATCAAACATTTCAACCATCATCATGTCTGCAGCCTTTAAATATGCTAAAGTAGCAGCAGTAGAGGAGGGAAAACAGGGTTCAATTTAATTCTCTGTAGGTGTTCCTAATTAATATCTGCATATCTTTCACTCTAAAATAATAATCATCTTATTAATTAATAATAAATAATAAACTTACATCACAATATTTAAAAACTACATTCATTTAAAGCCAAAGTTTCTGCTTGTTCTCTAGCTACCCTTTCCCCACAGTGGATGTTGAAGCTCTGCACCAGGAAAGTCTGATTTCTGCATATGAAAACTCTGTTACGGGGGGGGGGGGAACCCACCAGGGTAAGGTAATTTTCTTCTGGTATATCCTTTTGGCAGCCATTTTAGTATAAATAAGAACCAACAGAATCCAGATTTACTCTCATTGATTATGTTTGGGTGTTAAGCTCAAATGCTAACACACTCAATGCTTTTACACATAATGTTTTTTCAGAGAAATGTGGGTGACTCACCTGAGTCTGCACATATGTTAAGAACAATAAATGGATACTGGTGTCTGTTATACACGTGGTAAACTTCATTCACAAGTTTGGAAACCTGCCCAGAAACAAAAATTATACCACAAACAGGTCTGCATATGCATTCATTATAATTCTGTCTGTATTAAAAACTGTTATTTTAATTTACCCTTTTCTACAGTCAGGCAGATGACAAAAGACAAGAGGCTAAATGCTGGAAAAAAAAGTTAAGACCAAGAAAACCTTGTGTTATTAAAGACAACTGTACCTTTGTTGGATCACATGGCCGCTGATTAATAAAGAAGAACTGTCTGTCTGTGGTACTCCTCCCAGCGCTATGATCACAACAGGAAACAAACCCTGTGATCCTGTTTAAAGTTCAAAATGTGAAGAATAAGGTTGCACAAATTAAAGAGGGAAAAGCTATGGTATTTGATAGATATATTTCAAAAAGAGTAAACCAGAGGATTGTGGAATTCCCCAGCCACCACCAGCTCACAGTCAATTTGTGACACTCCCAAACTCAAGTCTTCCACCACCTCTCAATTGATCCTAACATCTTTATCAAGAGTTGCAGGTCAGTATTCAGCCTAGGAGAAAACAACCAGCTACTAACTTTCAGCCATGTCTGAATTAAGTCTGTTTTACTCTGACCTCCCCTTGGTCAAAGCGCTTAGCATGTTCTACAAAGGGAAAAGAATTACAATAAGAACACATTCAAATCCCAAGGTCCAAATTAAGAACAGTTTTTGACAGTCAGGACATGGCATGTGTAACATATGGACAGAAGAGCACATGAGAATATAGAATATTAGCCCCTTTCCAGAACTAAAGATGATTCAAATTGAAAACTGAGAGATATTTCTGATATATTTTTTATAGATACAACTTGGGGATGCAGTTTTGGCCCAGCCGCATGAAAAATGCTTCAGATGTGAAATAACACTGATATGCAATGGGGAAGTTGGGCCTTTATTCCAAGTATACTGAATATCTGAACAAACAGGCATTGTATTCTCAGACCTTTGTCCATGAGGTTTGCAACATGAACATATGCCACAGTGGGTCCAGAAAAACCAATTGTCCACCATTCCTCAAGGACAACAAATGAAAAAATCTGGGTTATAACATTGTCAAGAGGCTCAGATCCTGCCATGTTAAAAGGGAGAATATATTTATTTTAGGCAGTAGATGAAAGAGATCAGAGATTATAAGGGCTACACTGTATTGATTGATAATTGTTGGCTGCAACCATGTATCAATCACCAATTGCTGCCTGCAGTTTGTATCCGGTTATGGGTTCAAAGCCCTCAAGATGCCTATGGAGATGGTCGGGCAATAGTTGGTACCAGGGGAAATTCAACATAAGGGCCGAGGAGCAAAAGGGTGGAATGTGAAACTTACTGAAAAGTGTAGTGAGAACAGACAGGACAGATAAGACAAGAACAGAGGAACTGTCTGAGTTCTCAGGATGAAAGTTACGTAAACATCCAGAATGCCTGGGGAACTTTGGGATCTGGTGGGGTGATGTGACACTTATGACATTCCCCAATCATTGTAATTTGTGGCTCAAGCTGTATCTCAAAATATAAAATCTGTTACCCTCCAAAATACATCAGTCTTAGCAACTTTTGAAAGTTGCTGTGTTGTTGCCAATTCCAAAATAAATGCTGTTGTCATACATTTGAGTGCTTCTTGGGACCACAAGTTAGCTGGCACATGACAAACATTCATTCTTTGGATCCCAGTACTCTTAAAATGAAGGGAATGAACGTTGCAAACTGAATCCTCCAATTCTTTTCAGACAAATAATTTGGCAAACCAGACATAGCCAGTGTGCCACATCCAGGCCTGCAACCCCATGCACATTTAACTTCAGCCTGATTACTAAACCTTTATCCTCCAGGCTTAAAAAAAAAAGAACTTCCAACTCTCTGCTTACGTGTAAAGCTTTGTGGGCACATCGGCAGGATTGAGACCATATTCCTCACAGATGGCATCACTAGGAGGTAGCTGAACAAAAGGAATCAGGCTTTGCACCTAGATAAAGTAAAATCCTGCTGATTACTATTTGTTATTTATTTATTTTTATTTATTCAATTTATACTCTACTTTTTTGCCACTATAGGACTAAGTACCTTTTATTTGTTCTGAACTCTTGCCTCTTCCCTGTATCCCATGCCCTTTATATGCAATCCACTGAAAACTAAACTTTGGAAAAACAGAACGACAAAATATGTTACTAATTCTGTCTCTGACTACCTGTGAATGACAAACAATGGCACTGACAGAACTTAACTGCTCAGACGCATACAAGATTACACTGTAAATTACAGAACTGAACTCAAAACCACAAGATGTAGATAAATATTATTCAGAGCACAGGTCTTTGCAAAGAATACAAATGTTTGGAGATATATGAGTATGCCTAATCACTGCTAAAATGAGACCTTACACTTTCCTTTCCTTGATACAGGATAGTTTGTAAAGGTCCAATTTTGTTATGTTTCTCAAAATCCTCTGATAGCAATAAAGCAAATGCAAGGTTTCTTGAGCTCATGCAATGCAGTCTTCTTCAGACTACATGCTGTCTTGCATTTATAAGGTTTTTAAAGTGAAAATCTGAGATGTCATGGCTGCCATGCAGATTCAGACCACAATGTGAAATAAATGTGTAAGGAAGCAATATTTTGCTGAAAAGAGAAATCTAAGTCCATAAAAATTATCTTCCTCCAGACCTCAGTGCTTATATTTAATTAAATTCCAAAAGCTATGGCCATGAATTACAGCAAGTAGTTGTACGGGGTAACAGTAGCGATAATACCTGCTTTTGTCCAAATATTGCTCCAATGTTTTCTTTTATGGTAGAGTTCCCACTAGTGCATACCACAGGTTGCTTCTTCCCTTGTCCAACCTGATTGGTGCAGGTAATTCGAACCCCCGTTGAAATGATGCAGTATGCTTGTAGCACCTGAACCATTTTTGCATACTCCTGGGAAAATCAAGAACCAAACCATTATTTTCTAAGGAATGCACAATGACTATTTTTGGAGCCCTATACCATTCCTCCCTCACACCACTCAGAAGCAGTTCACAGGTTCCCAGCCAGCATCACCATGCATAATGCTTTGGACAGAAATATAATATAACAGCTGGTGAAGTGTATGAGTAAAATACCAAGATTCAAACTATTAATAGCACAGACATCTTTTGCATGTCTGCTTAGAAGTCCAACCTACTACATTCAGTGGAGCTTTCCTAGATAAGTGTGTATAGGATTGTGGTTAGAGGCTGGAACCTCTTTGAAACCTGTATAACCAGCCCTTATTTCAATATTTAAAAAATATTCAGTACAGTTAAAAGTACTGTGCAACCAGGGATTAGACAACTGTAAGTCCTTCTCACAATGTTGTGCAAGAAGAGGTGTCCAATACCGCAGTGTGCAATGGTTTCTTCCCAGCTGTATGTCCACCACTTTCAGCTCCACCTCCACCCAACAATCGGCTGCAGGGGAGAGGGTGCCAAAAAAGCTCCCTCTGTGTTCATCACCCTCCAGCAGCCACTACTCTCCCAGACCTCTCCCTCTTGGATTGACGTCCTGAATAAATATACTGGTGAGATTTTACACTCTGCAAACAGGTTGCAACCAGTTTTTAATTTAAACTTAAGTGTGAAATACTTAAATGTTAACTAATATGGGTCTTGATGCTGATATAATAAACCTTTTAATAATTATAGGTTAAACTTTAACTTCTAAAGCAGTTTTTTTATACAGCTACATTTTAGTAACGTTCCTTTCTTTAACTGCAGGAGGCATTATATCTCACCGCTAGAACACAGGCAAAATTTTGTCATAAATACCACCTAGATTGGGCTGCCTGAGCTAAAGAATTCTTCAGAAGCCAACTGCATCCACAACCAAGCTCACACGGGCTTGTTGCCAAGAGATTAGCAGATAAAACATATGGCCATCATTATATAAAAATAATGAACTGGAAAGTGCTCTAAAGCGAATATTCCAAGTCCTGAGTAAACAAATTTTTTTGTACAAATGCATACAGGTGACAACAGGTGTCAAAGATGGTTATTCTACAGGACACAAACCAGTTAGCTGCGTCAGCTGGATGCACATATTAATCATGCCAACACACATTTATAACCTGTCTAATAAGGAACTGATGCATATAGCATCATCTTGCCTACTAACTATTAAAAATGGGCTTTGAAGACTATCAAAGCTTTGGATATGTGGCTTGAAAATCTGGTCAAGTCAGGCATGTGCATAAAAACCTTACATAAAAGACCAACCAGAATATCAACGTGCAATTTTTCCTTGCTGGAAAATCAGTCACAAGTCTGAAGTAGTTCTGTTTGGTATCTTATGAAACAAATTTACTGCTTTTTTTATAGCTTACACAAGAAATATGGTTTTGTTATACTTGGATTTTGCTATAGAGACATACGAGTTTTCTTAACAACTATCTTCTGGTATGAATACTTACGTTTAATAACAATACTTATAATTTTGTATCTTTCTTTTATGATACTGAACATAATACTGTGTTTTATATACTGAAGCTCATTAAAGCTAAAATGAACTAATATATCTTGGTTGAGAAGTATCTCTGTTACTCTACAATTGTGCACCTGGTCGATAACAGCATTGTTGCAGGAGTGATTCGTGATGGGAAGGGGAGACCTAGCTTATGATAGCAGATGCACCAATTAACGACTGCCAATATGGTGAAGCACTGAGGAAGAATCTATCTGCACTGAGGCAGAATCCACCACAATTTGACACAGATACATGCACTCTTTTAGTTCAGGATTTTTTAAACCTGCATAATATCCTGATGAAATGTTTATTTCCATTGGCACTGATCTAAAGTCCCATCTTCAGCCTGATGAAGGCTTTCAGAAAGATTCCTTCTCAGTTTTAAAACTGGCAGTCTTGGCAATCTTAAAACCCAAGATCATCGTTCAACTCCTCCTACCTTCTTTATGTTGCGCTGAAATTCTTTATGCCGCACTGGCAACGTACAGAACAACTGCTGTATGCTGACCGTCATCCCTTGTTGACGGGGATAAGGGACTCTCAGAGTGATTTTCCCACTGTGATCAAACACCAGACGTGTTCCAACCTTTGCTGACTTGTGACAGGTGACAATGGAAACATCACTGGAAGAGGAACAGGCATTTTTGTTATCAGTAAATAAAAGCTAATAAGCTAAGAAAAAACATCTACTGCATATATTCATGTATAAATCTAGATATTTTAGTCAAAAAATGAACCTCCCCAAAATGGGTCAACTTATCCATGGGTCAATGTAAGTACTGTACCTTAACTTTTATTGAAAAAGGAACCATTCCCTTCTCTGAGCAGAGTGGGGAAAGGAAAGAATTTGGCCCATCCTGGGAGAACCTAAAAGAAGTCACTGACCCTCTCTACTCTCTCTGCTGTGGCACTGCTTCTGGCCATTCTGAATGCCTTGGATGGGAAAATGGCAGCAGCAACGGAGACTCTTTGGAACTTCCCCTCAAAGGAGCACCAACAGATTAAGGAGACCAGTACTTCTTTTAAGTTCTCCCAGGACAGACTAAATTCTCACCTTTCATCACTCTACTCAGAGAAGCAGGTGGTTCCTTTCTTGATCAAAGTAATTCTTTACCTTAACTTTGATTTTAAAAAAAAGGCCATCCCTTTCTCTGAGTAGTGAAAAGCCTTTTTGAATGCCTGGATGGGGAAATGTCAGGGGCAGGTGGCCCCATGAGTTGGCAGATTCCCCTCTCTGCTGAATGACCCTCAATTTACCCATGGGTCTTACCAAAATCCATAATTTTAACTCCAAAATCTGCCCTCGACTTATACATGAGGTTGACTTATACACAAGGATATACAGTAGATACAGCTAGATAATAACTTTCAATTTTAAAATCATACCATCTGTTTTTCTTGTCTTTTTAAACTTCACCTTCCATTCTGCTCTAGAAGTTCTAACAAAGCTCGAATGTTATGTCACATAGTGTTTACAATTGCTTTAGCTATTGTTTTGCCCTAGGGGATAAGCATCTTACCTTAATGCACATAGAGAACTCAGAGCTTCACCACGAAAGCCAAATGTTTCAACATGTGTAAGGTCAGAGAAATTCTGTATCTTGGATGTATGATGTTTTAGAGCTGGGAAAAATATGTTTTAAAATGAGAGAATTAAATATGTACAAAAATACACTAAGATATATTCCTTATGATATTATATAGAAGAAACTAATCATTAGCAAATAATCACTGCTCTCAACAACGCTGCACTTATCTAATTTTAAACCAGAAATAAGGGATATGTTTTTGGATTGTTGCTAGACTGCAGCTACCATCATCCCTCACCATTGGCTACGATGCTTAGGGCTTACAGGAACTGTAGTCCAGCAACATTTGGTGGCCCATTCCGATTTTAGGCCTTAGGCTCAATGGCTTATTGGAGCCCTCTCTCTAGATAACATGCATTACGTATTTCAAAATGTGGTAATGTAGCCTTCCTGCTCATTCTGCTAAAAAGAAACTGATTTGCAGATTGAAGTCATTAAACACAACTTACTTAAACCGGCAAAGTTTTCTTCCTCTACACCACAACCGTTATCAGAAACTTCAATGAGATCTGCTCCATAATTTTTAAGCTTCACTTCTACAAAAGATAAAGGATTTATTAGTCAAAATGTTTCAACGTATTTCAGACAAGATTTATTAGTCAAAGCATTTCATGTAAAAAGTTACAAGGCACCTCTAAATGTATTTCTTCACAAGTTGACAGCCGATGAAGGCTTTCTATATATATAGTTTCTTAGATAGGAGGTTGGTCGGGGTGCAGCGATGACAGGGGCCAAACTGCCCCCAAATAAAGATTCTGCCCCTCCAATAAGCCCACAGACTTCCAGCATTGCTGGACGCGAGATGCTGAAAATCATCCACACCTAGAACTCTTTTATTTTCTGCATGACCAAGTCCCTTGGTTACTTGATCCTCCCTTTTTGTTAGGATATCTAAACTGCATTGGTAACGTTCAACTGAAAGTTTAAATTGCTGCAATGCTAGAAATATGGGTACTGAAGGAAAATTTCATGGAGGGGTAGAATTCTTATTGGGAAGCAGTAGGAAAGGTAGATGCAGTCTGTCATATGTCGGACCGTAACTCCCATTGGATCTAACGAGTATAGCTAGCGATGAAGAATGATGGGAGCTGTGATCCAACAATACCTGACAGGCCACATGCGCATACTCCTGGCTTTAAAATAGGGATTGTGTGACCCTTTAGATGTTATTAGACTTCAACTCCCAGAAGCCCTGGAGACCAATAGACAACAATGAAGAATGCTGGGAGTTACAGTCCAAAATTACCTTGCGAGTGTTTGAACTTTTATAATGTGTAGGACAATCCAATCTTGGTCAAGACTAGAGATTGCTCTCAAGAATACATATCACTTTTGTTATGTTTTCAATTTGTGAAAGTTACCATTCTAAAGATTTCTCTCCCACCCTGCATATACTATTACAGAGCCTCAGAGGTTTTTTTTTAAAGCCCTATTGCCTCTCAAAACATGGACACAAATACACAAAACAGCAGCGAGCTTACCAACAGTAGTAGCACCAGCATCTATACTATTTTCCACCAGCTCTTTCACTGCAGTACATAGATTCAGCACTACCTGTCCTGAACAGATCTGATGAACCGATTTACGGTCTATTGGCTTGATAGCTTTAGTGGACTCTGCCCTTTAAGTAAAAACAAAAACAGAGTTAGGCTTCCAAGCTTAGCAAGATACATAAATAAAACTGAGACTCAAGCAAAAATTACAACTCAGAGTTAACAGGATAGATCTAAGAATGGATTAGAGAAAACATGGGCCCTATACAATGGGATTTACCAAACATGCTGTGCCACAGTAACTTTTTATATAGCCGACGTGTTTAAATCTTGTGGAAGGTGCAGAATTCACATGCCTCTTATTCAGAACGAGGAAAGGTACCTGAAACAAAAACTACCTAAATAGATGACTCCCCAGAAACTATATAGCTATCATTCACAGGTCATCGGAGGAGGGATTAAATTTAATTCCTCTCTGTTCCAAAACCACTCAGAAAATGGGAATATTCAGGGAAACTATCACTAACCAGAGAGCCAGCATGATATAGTAGTTTGAGAGCTGGACTATAACCCTGGAGGCCAGGATTCAGTTCTCCACTCATGGAAACCAAGTAGAGGTCACACTCTCTCAGCCCCAGAAAACCCCGTGGTGGGTTTGCCTTAGGATTTGCCATAAGTTGAAAATGACTTGAAGGCAGACAACATCCACTAACCAACAACACGCATATTCTTCCTCCAAACCCCAGAACCTATTATTACTTGTACTTCACTTTTTGAACACATTTTCTAAAGCAGAATAAAAGGGGGGGGGATAAAAAATTACACCTAGTAAGATACGGAAAGCAAAAGTACATTGATTTAAGAGTTAGTGGGGAAAAAAGAGAGCATTCTTTGGTTTGTTATGTATCAGGAACAAACAATTGATTAGAACTTTTCTTGGAAACCCGGTTCAGACAGAATCACAAATGTTACTATGATCTAGGAAGAATGAAGGAAAGTTATGAAGATTCTCATAGTTGCTAACTTGTAACTGTAAATATTGCTCTTATTTGCTCTTGATCTTATTTCGCCAATACTCTTATAATTACACTGGTGGGTCCGATCAGTTTTATATTCCTCTGTTGCTCTCAGTTTTGAATTCTAATATAACCTATAAGGTGGCCAAATTCTGTGCAGCAGCTATTAAAACACAACAGGGGACGATTAGCAGCATAGTTGAGCAAATACATGATCTAAAGGCCAACCTATTAGTGCTCTTCATCTGACAACTAACTAAAGGTTGTTACTGGTACCAGATTTTTAGATATATTTATATCTAATTTTATGCACTCGTTTTTATAAGCTACTCTATAATTCTTAGATATTTTTATACCAGTCTATGGCTACAATATTATTGTTTTTAACTCTGCATTTATACTGTTTTAAATATTCCATCCCATTTTATTGCTGTTTTTAATGCCTTTACCCTTTATATTCTGTACCCCCTTTTGTGCGGGTCAATTACTGTTTGGCCATTTCCGCACTAGCCTGTTATAGCGCGATGATTCCGCTTTCAACCTCCTCTGGACCTGGGGTTTGCAGTTTCGGGAGGGGCCGGCCGGCCCCTCCCGAAACTGCAAACCCCAGGATTCCAGAGGAGGTTGAAAGCGGAATCATCGCGCTATAACAGGCTAGTGGGGAAATGGCCAGAGATATCGGATCCATTGCTATTATTTATTCATTACGTATTTTATTCGTACACATAAAAAAGACACACTACTACTACAGCAATGCTAAGGGCAATCACCACCATAGCTTGAAAAAGTTACTTTTTTAAGATCAGCTCTCAGAACACCCCAGTCACGATATTGTTGTCCAGCTGGAATGCAAGAAGAAGAAAAAAAGTAACTTTTCCAAGCGATGAATGAGTGAAATATTAGGGCAAACTAGCAAGCGTTCAATACATAGGGACCAATTAACAGACACTACCTTGGAGTAACCTGCATGACGCTTCTGGCTGCAGGAGAGTGATGGATCTCTGCAAACGGCTCTCCTTCCCTTTTTTTTAAGAATTCGGATGCAATATGAAAATGACATGCAAATGAGCAAAATGGCCCAGGCTCCTTCCTTCCCCGCCCATCTCTTCTCTGCAAGAGGAAGCAACCTGGACCTTCTCCTCCTGGCAGCCTCTCTGCAGCCCCGCCCACTGGCAGGTTGCGAATTTCTGATTTTCCTCCAATCACGTCTGAAGGTCTCGGGACGTTGCGTTTTCATTGGCTAGCCCGGATCCCCAATGAGAGGAGAGCGTGAGTTGAAGTGGGCGGGTCCAGGGAGGAAAAGTTCAGAAGAAGGAAAAGAGTAGAAGAGTTCCTGCTTCTTGTAATACCGGAAGTCACAGCCGTCTGTTTAGCGTTTCTGCACTACAGTGTTATAGCGCTATTATTCCACTTTCAGCCTCCTGTGGAATTCTGGGGTTTGTAGTTTCCTGAGGCCCAAGAGCTCTCTGGCTGAGCATTCTAAAGGCCCCTCCCTAAACTGCAAACCTCAGGATTCCATTGGATGTTAAAAGTGGAATGATAGCGCTATAACAGTGTAGTGTAGAATAATAATAATAATAATAATAATAATAATAATAATAATAATAATAATAATAATAATATTTATTTGTATCCCGCCTCTCCACATGGATCGAGGCGGTGAACAGCATGAAATACATTATACATTAAAAGATGTTAAAAACATACCCAATCCTCCCCACCCACCAACCCAGTTAAAACTAGCCCCCTAAGGCACATAACAATTAACAATTAATTAACTATTAAAAGAACAGCAGGACAAAGGCCCACTGCCTTTCAGAAATAAGTCCCACAGAGTTTAATGGGGGCCCCTCTTAGGCAGGTACAAAAAAGGGGGGGGAATAATCTAGCAGCACCTTTAATTTATATTTTATAAATTATATTTTATAATCCAGCAGCACCTTTAATTTATATTTTAGCGTTTAATTTATATTTAATTTATATTTTAGCTTTTGAGGCCATCGCTCCACTGCCTCGTCTGCCTTGAGGAAGTGATACGAAAGCCACAGGTTTTTACAGCATAGTTAAAACAGATGTGCCAATGGGACAGAATGGGATGGGACACTGAAAAGAGGCAGGTCGTGACCGCTTCCAAGAACCAGATCGCTTCCAAGAGCCTTTCCACACTGCCCTGTTCCAGGGCTATTATTCCACCTTCAACCTCCTGTGGAATCCTGGGGCCTGCGGGTTAGGGAGGAGCCTTTAGAACTCTCAGTGAGAGAGCTCTTTGGCCTCAGAAAACTACAAACCCCAGAATTCCATAGGAGGTTGAAAGTGGAATGATAGCACCATAACAGTGTAGTGCGAAAAGGCCTACTAAATCAAAGCCTAGGTAAATCCCATAGATTAGATGGGCCTATTTTGGTTGAGATTAACGACAAAACTTAGCCCTGTATCTGTTAGAGAGTCGTGTGTAATGGGGGAATAACACACTTTTTCCTCAAGTGAAATTAAGGCCATTTCCGCACTAGACTGTTATAGTGCTATGATTCCACTTTCAACCTCCTGTGGAATCCTGGGGCCTGCAGGTTAGGGAGGGACCTTTAGAACTCTCAGTGAGAGAGCTCTTGGGCCTCAGGAAACTGCAAATCCCAGAATTCCATAGGAGGTTGAAGGGAGAATGATAGCACCATAACAGTGTAGTGCGGAAAAGCCTACTAAATCAAAGCCTAGGTAAACTCCATAGATTAGATGGGCCTATTTTGGTTGAGATTAACAACAAAATTTAGCCCTGTATCTGTTAGAGAGTCCTGCGTAATGGAGGAATAACACACTTTTTCCTCAATTGAAATTAAGGGCATTTCCGCACTAGACTGCTATAGTGCTATTATTCCACTCTCAACCTCCTGTGGAATCCTGGGGCCTGCAGGTTCGGGAGAGGCCTTTAGGATTCTCAGCCAGAGGGCTCTTGGGCCTCAGGAAACGACAAACCTCAGAATTCCATAGGAGGTTGAAGGGGGAACTCTCTGACTGAGAATAAGAATAATGATAATAATAAAATTTATTTGTATCCCGCCTCTCCACATGGATCGAGGCAGTGAACAGCATGAAATACATTGTACATGAAATACGTTACGCTAAAGGCCCCTCCCTAAACTGCAAATCCCAGAATTCCAGAGGAGGTTGAAAGCAGAATCATAGCGCCATAACAGTGTAGTGCGGAAAGGCCTACTAAATCAAAGCCCAGGTAAACTCCATAGATTAGATGGGCCTATTTTGGTTGAGATTAACGACAAAACTTAGCCCTGTATCTGTTAGAGAGTCCTGTGTAATGGAGGAATAACACACTTTTTCCTCAATTGAAATTAAGGGCATTTCCGCACTAGACTGTTATAGTGCTATGATTCCACTTTCAACCTCCTGTGGAATCCTGGGGCCTGCAGGTTAGGGAGGGGCCTTTAGGATTCTCAGCCAGAGGGCTCTTGGGCCTCAGGAAACGACAAACCCCACAATTCCATAGGAGGTTGAAGGGGGAACTCTCTGACTGATGATGATAATAATAATAATAATAATAATAATAAAAATTTATTTGTATCCGCCTCTCCACATGGATCGAGGCGGTGAACAGCATGAAATACATTATACATGAAATATGTTATGCTAAAGGCCCCTCCCTAACCTACAAATCCCAGAATTCCATAGGAGGTTGAAGGGAGACCGATAGCACCATAACAGTGTTGTGCGGAAAGGCCTACTAAATCAAAGCCTAGGTAAATTCCATAGATTAGATGGGCCTATTTTCGTTGAGATTAACGACAAAACTTAGCCCTGTATCTGTTAGAGAGTCGTGTGTAATGGGGGAATAACACACTTTTTCCTCAGGTGAAATTAAGGCCATTTCCGCACTAGACTGTTATAGTGCTATTATCCCACTCTCAACCTCCTGTGGGATTCTGGGGTTTGTAGTTTCCTGAGGCCAAATTGCCCTCTGGCTGAGAATTCTAAGGGCCCCTCCCTAAACTTTGAACAGGAGGTTGAAAGTGGAATAACAGCACTATACCAACCCAGTGTGGAAACGGTCTAGCCCTAATGTGTCCTTCTATCTTTTCATACGTCTATGTTTTACCACTGGGACAGCTTGCATCAGCTTAGTGAGGGAAAAGATGAGGTAGACGAAGAAACCCCGCCTTTTCCGCCACGGGCGACCAATAGAAGGACGCAGATGCCCACGCTTGCCAATAAGACAAGAGGGCGGGGAACACGCGAGGCGGGCCGGGCGCCTTTCCTCCAATAGGAGCCGGCCGGGGGAGGCGCGGCTGGTCCTCCTCGTGCCCGCCAGTCAGTCCGTCCGCCGGCCGGCTCTGTGGGTGCGCGAGGAGGCGCCGGGCGCGCGGGCGGCCACGATGCCCATGTACAAGGTGAGGCCCTTTCACGGGGGGCCGAGCTCGGCGGTGCAGGCCGAGCACCTCCCCACCTGCATGTACCGCGTCCGCAGCGTCCACCAGGCCCCCGAGGGCGGCGCGGGCCGCTCCCCGTCCTCCTCCTCCTCGCCGCCGGCGGACCAGGTAGGAGCGAGGCGGCCCGGCGGCCCCTCACGCGGGCGCCGAGGCTGGGCCGTGGGCTCGGGTGAGGGGGCGGAAGGAGGGGCCGGCGCTCCTTGGCTCGGCCGGCCCTGGGACGGAGAGAACCGGCCTTCGTGGCACTTTCGCTTTCCCGTCACGGGGCGGCTGCGGTTCGCGATTATTTGCTTTCCGTCCCTCTTTTCTTTCTGTGTGACGGGTGCGTGAGGGGATACACGCGCATGCGTCGTTAACGCGATCGATTTTTCCTTGTGATTTTAAAGAAATGGTTCTATTTACCACTTAGTGTTTTATTATCTTGGTAGCGCATCTACCCGGCGTTGCCCGGGATCCTGTTTTCTCATCGGTAATACTTCTTAGACGGATTGGAGATCCTGTGTCTCACGTTCCCCAAACTGTCTTGTCCAGTAGCAGTAACTTTTCCCCCAGTTCCCCAATCCAATCTCTATTCAGAGTCTTTAACATACAGAGGTTGGGTTCCTGAGGGAATACTCTGCCCTCCTCCTTGGTGCTAGGCCTCATCACCAGAGCAACCAGCCTGTTATCTGGCTGAGAATTCTAAAGGCCCCTCCCTAAACTGCAGACCCCAGGATGCCATAGAATCATCTTAGGCAGCCAATTGTGTGAAGTCTTCACTTCATACAGACAGACAAACAGACTTTTATATATTATTTCATTGCTGAATATGTGCATGTACACACACACACAAACATACATATATGCACACATATACACATATACCTGTATGTGCATCTATATATTGACACACACACACATATACAAATACACAGACATGCACACGTGCCCACAGACATATTTATACACATATATTTCTATATATAGACACACACAGAAACACATATACCAGTACACAGACGTCCGTGCGCACACAGATCTCTACACACACACAAATAATCTATACATATATGTATGGGTCTGTCTGCATACGCACATGAATACGTACATCTTTGTATCAGAGTCTTTTTAACATACCTTAGAGCAGTTGAAAAAAATCAAAGGAAATACAATGTGGCCAATTAATGAGGAAATCTTAGGCCAAGGAGTGAAGTAATGTGAAGATAAAGTGTTTCATTTAAAATCACAAGGGTAAGCAGGCTCTTATTTCTAAGGGGAGCAGCGGTGGAGGCGCCAGGGACTTTGGTCTCCAGCTCCCTTCCCTCCTTGTGGCCCCCTTGACTGAGGACGGGATGGAATAACCAGGCTTAGATAGCGCATTAAAATAGAACAGGAATGGTAACGTGCAGCCCTCTGAATACAGTTGAATTGCCCCTCTGGTCACCCCTCACTCTGGCTATGCTAGCCAGACGTGATGGGAGCTGTAGTCCACCAGCAGTTGGACAGCAACATAATTCTCCACCTCAGTATACCTGAGGTGTCTAGCAGTACATTAAGAACCAATCCATTGGGAGGCACTCATTTCAAGCAGACAGACTCGCAAGTGTAGTGTTAAAATTTTACTAAAGACCAAGGTTTTAAAACGAAGTGGCCTGTCATGTATCCAGTCGAAGAAAGCGGAGTATTCCTTTAATGGGTGTGTACCTATTACCTCTCTCAAAAGAAAGGGTATGTGATAAATTGCTGAGTGGAGCAGCTGTGATTTGTCATTGTGTAAATATTCATAATAGTGCTGTGGAACTGCCAGTCAGAATGCCTAATGCGATAGTGACTTGCTGGTACACTTTAAGGTAGGATATTCCAATACTTGCAGATAGAGGAGGTTGGTACAAATAATGGGTATATTTTATACCACAGTCAAAGCTATACATAACTGAGAAATATATGAACCTGTCATTTAGGAGCCCTGGTGGCACAGTGGTTAAATGCTGGTACTGCAACCACAAGGTTGTGAGTTTGATCCTGCTGGGCTCCAAGGTTGACTCAGCCTTCCATCCTTCTGCAGGTCGGTAAAATGAGTACCCAGCTTGTTGGGGGCAATTAGCTAAAACACATTGTAAACACATTAGATAACACTCAGTTGATAAACGGTATAGAAATAAATGCTATATTGCTATTACCAATAGGAGGAATCATAGCAATTCTGATGCAGTAGTAAAACCAAGCATTGAATGTTTTAGGTTATATTTGCACAGCCTGCTTGTGGTATATATATCTAACTTTGACTCCTTAACTTATGGTTGTGACTGGTTTTGATTCTGAAAGAGCCAGATTGAAATAAGTCTAAAACAAAAGCAAGTCCTATCATGAAATTGTTAGATAGGGAACTTTCAAGGAATCTACTAACTGGTGGACATTAGAATCTGGCAGCAAGATTTTATCTTCATAGTTGCATGAATCTGGTAACTTATTTGGATTTGATGCAAGCATGATAAGAACTATGATGTAACTAATTTTGCTTAATCTGATTGTTGAAATAGCACTAAAGGAACAGCATGAACAAGCAAGCAAGAAGGAATTCTAGAAGTCCTTATCTCTTTGATTAAAAGATGAAACAGAACTGAGGCTTTCCTTGTGGGCATAAGGATTTAATATCTTAATTACAATCTGATTTACTTCTACTTAACCAACATATACTGGCAGCAATCCCATATGCATGTATATAGTGTGGTGGCTAAAGTTTGCATTGAGTGCTAGCATGTAGAATGTTAAGAGTTTTAAAAACTGGAATACAAACATGTGAAAGCAGTTTTGTCAGCATTCACTAAACTGTCAGATGTTGTTTGTACATAATGCTGAAACAGCTAAGTAAATGATAATTTAATCTTCATTTAGGATGAAGTTGATCCATCACTTCAAGCTCTTGAATCTCACCAGGATGAGATCTTAAAGCGTTTGTATGAATTGAAGGCTGCCGTGGATGGTCTCTCGAAGATGATCCAAACACCAGATGCAGACTTTGATGCTACAAACATAATCCAAGCAGATGAGCATGTTCCTTTAACTGCCAGTGCCGCAGACCTAGATAATTTACTTGGAAAGGCAAGTCCAGATTAACCTTGTCGCGATAAAGCATTTCCTGTCTAGTTAGGAGATTAGCCAGCGTAGAGGCTTCTGAAACGATGCGGGTGTGACATTTTGGCCAAACTTCAAATGATTACAATTTTCCTCAAACTATGGCTGGCTGCTTCAGTCTAAGCAACAAGCCTTTTTAAAAGCGGGTGTTTTGCTGCCCGTTTGTAGGATATTGCCTCTCAGCGTATGAATTACTGTTTAAGTTTTAAAAATCCAGTGTCAAAATGTCATAAATGAGTTGGATCGAGATGTAGGCATACTGAATGAATGACCAACATAAATGGGACTTAAACTAGATTAAACTGAGTTCCATCCACTTCAGTGGGTCAGCTTAAGTGTAATTAATTTGGATCCAATGCAAATTTTTCTTGCAGCACAAGCATTATCCTGTCTCCATGCATGATCTAATGGTGCACAACTTCATGCTAAGTCTTTTAAAGACACAAAATCTTTAGAAGTTATGGCTCTCAGCCAGAACACTTACGTAGTAGGGGTACCAAATGCAGAAGCCTTCCATACATAATTTATTCCTGTGGCTGTATATGCCTCTATCCTGCAGTTAATTTGAGCAGGTAGAAAAGCGAGTGTATCATCTTTACCCCTAGCAGATAGGTTCTTTTCTACATCTGTAATCATATTGTTATTCTGAAGAATGAAGTATGTGTTCTTAAGTGTGAGATTTACACTGATGTCTTGAAAAGGTCCTAAAATTGTGGTTACTTGAATAACTTACTGATCATTATTTCTGATGCAGGACTATGGTGCGCTGAAGGATATTGTGATCAATGCAAACCCATCGCACCCTCCACTGTCACTGTTAGTACTTCACAACTTGCTGTGTGAGAGCTACAAGATACTGTCGACTGTTCACACACACTCGTCTGTGAAGAGTGTACCAGAAAGCCTGATGAAATGCTTTGGTGAGCAGGCTAAGAAGCAATCACGTCATGAATACCAATTGGGCTTTACACTAATTTGGAAAGATGGTAAGTCTGACACACTGGGGAGAAAGGAGACATTAATTAAAAACAGCTACAAGGAACTGCTGCCGCTGCCACTACAGTAATTAACCAAACCACTGCATTCAACTTGTCACTATTATCACGAATCCTAACATGGACAGTAGACCTATGACTCAAAAATACATAGGACAATAGACGTATGTACTCAAAAATAAATCAGGCTCTGGCTAGGGATACAGTTAAGGCAATATTGAGTTTTTGGTCTGCACTGTCCTTTTGTATCATGGCCAAAATGGGTGGCACTGAATACAGACCTTGTTGAAGACCCTTTGCAACCAGCTGTCTACAACATGAGAAGATTTCTGATAGGCTATGAATGCCTGTTGGCATTTGTGTAGACTCACCGCTTTTGAAAGAGCAGATGTACAGATGCTGTCATCTTCATATGTGCAATTTATTTGTGTAGTTTAAACTATTAATTTGTTTTAATTGCCAAATTGTTCAATACGCTCTTAAATTGTTTTTTTCTTCAAATATTTAAATTGTTTTACAGTGTTTTTAAATTATTTTTATCTCTAACAACCTGAGATCTTGAACTAAAGGGGTAGGATGTAACTATTTTAATAAACAAAATGCTACACCATGTTTTTAGCTAGAAGCATTACAACCTGTCCCAGCAGCCATTATTGGGATTAAGGTGACAGTATGAGCCTGTGCATACAGCTTTCCATTCAGCTGTTCTCTTTGGGCATACTTTCTAACAGCTGAAGCACTAGAGTGATCAGCTTTTACAAGCAATGATGGAAATCATGTAGCTCTCCAGATGATGGACTGCAACTCCCATTGGCCCTAGGCAGTGTAGCTCATGGTGAAGAATTCTGGGAGCTGCAGTCCATCAACATTTAGATGAGTGCATAATTCCCTGTTTTACAGAACAGTTGCACAAAAATACCTTAAATGGAAATTTTGATTTGTAACTAAGGAAGTAAGTCTAAACAACCTACCTAACTATAAAACTACCAATAAACATGTTTAATATAGTCTATCTGCTCCTTCAAAGTGTTTCTTCTTGTCTAATGTTGTAATTATCATTTCAGTGTCAAAGCCACAGATGAAGTTCAGCATTCAAACCATGTGTCCCATTGAAGGAGAAGGAAACATTGCTAGGTTCTTGTTCTCCTTACTTGGGCAGAGGCATAATACGGTTACAGCAACTCTGATCGACAGCTGGATTGATACAGCCATCTTCCAACTGCAAGAAGGAAGCCATAAAGAAAAAGCAGCAGTTTTGCGATCTATGAATGCAGCTCTTGGCAAGACATCCTGGCTGGTGGGAAATGAACTAACAGTAGCTGATATTGTGGCTTGGTGTGCAATTCAGACAACCGGGAGCACAAATGCTGTTCCACCTAATGTGCAAAAGTGGCTCAAATCTTGTGAAAATCTGGCACCTTTTAATTCTGCTCTCAAGTTACTCAATTAAACTTGTTCAGTAGAAAGGGAGACAGTTCAAATATTTTCTACATCTTATTGTGGCTGGAACTAATGCCTTTTGTGTGGGTGAAGTTTTAAGACATTAACTGTCAGATGTCTTATGCTAATAAATTAATCAGAATTGTCTTCTGTGATTGTCCTTTCAGAGTATTTGGAATCCTTCCTTAGATAACTGGCCTTGAGACCCAGACAAAGGACATATGCACAAATGGTGTGAGAGTTTTTATATAAAAATATAAGAACATCTTACATAACATAATATAAATACTGTTGTCTGACTTAAACAGGAGAGCCAAGTTCCTTAATTTTGTGTCTTTCCTCTTTCTCTTGCAGGAGTAGGTTAACTCTTTCTTTAAGCAACCTGATTTCTTCTTCTTGCTGTATTACTTTCTGTTGTAGACTGCAAATAACCTAAAAATGAAGTACATCATGATTACATTTAAATCAGGAGTACTATCATATCTTAATAGCAAAACATTAGATACAGTAAAAATTCTCCATAGAAGGGTAAGCGTGCTAAGATCATTTTATGTAGGTCTTTATTTTGTACCCATCATAGAAGTTTTCAGTTAAATTATATTTAATGCCTACAAAGGGATATTTGTACATTGGTAACTAGCCATTATTTGAATATCGTACTACCAAAGTCAGAGTCCAGATGCCATATAAAGAAGATTATATCTCTAGTTCTCCCCTGCTGTCCTGGACTTTCCCCTTCTATGGCTGCCTGGTTTATCTGAATTCTGAATATTAAGCTGAATACCTGACATTAAAGAACTGGTGAGTGAGGCAAGAAACTCAAAATTTACCTCCCCCATATAATCCCGTATTACTCAGGAGGGACAGATAAAGAGTTGGGGAAGAAAGGAACGTCCCTTAGGTAAGTAAAATCATGTAAAGATGCATTTTTGTTTATTTAAATGGTAGCCCTACTAATAGATGTGCTCCCCCCCCAATCTCACATTTGCAACTGACTGCCAGGTTTACAGGTCTTCATGTAACTCCCTAGTTTGAGACTCCATGACAGCTGCAGATCCCTCCAACTATTCTTAACTGTATATAAAATGACAGATGGTATACTGTTACTAGGAATTCCAGACAGTTATTAGAAACAAGGACATGGTCAGAAGCGGTTTTACACAATGACAGTCTGCGCTTCCTACAAGACTAGAAACTGGACAAACATGATATATGGATAACTGCTAAGAAGACCTAGTTTGATCTGCAGGGATAATAAAAGTACCCCTACTTATAGATATTAAGATACAGTAAAAACATACATTTGCTGTGTTACAGAAGAGTTCACTTTCAAGAAGCTGAGCAGCAGTTGGTCTGTTTGAAGATTTGAGACTTGTTAGCAGCTTAATATATTTAGTCTGTATTGGCCATTTACTGCTGAAAGAGAGGGGAATGTTGCTGTTCCTTAAGCCCATCAAAACTTCAGTTCTTTCCATTTCAGTGCCAAATGGCTGGAAGAGTTCAAACAGGATTACACCCAAACTGTACATGTCTGACTAGAGGAAAAAAAGGGAAAATCTCAGTGTTAGCACAAAATGATACATAGGAAGCAAATCTGAGGTGGTTAACTCCATGTCAGGTACTGAAATAGCTTAAAGCCATGCTCAATGACTGTAAAATTAAAAATATGACCTCTTCTAACAGCTTGTGAACATTCGAGCAGTCAGCAGTGCTTATAATTATTTGAGATACATGAAAGGACACTAGACAGTTTGGATAGCTACAGTTTTTGGGTTAATGAAGTTTGGATTCTGCAGTCTTATATGTCTAATGTAACATAAAAATATGTAACAGCTACACCTATAAATACAGACACTTTACCAGTCAAAAGTGACATCTGAAGTGTCTTAATTGTTTTAAATTCTTCATATTTGAGCTTAGAAGCCAGCAACTCAAAAGAAACAAGTAGAAATGAGGCCCCCAATTGCCACACCACTCTTCCTGGCTGGAGCACTACACAGAACACACACACAGTGACTCCTTGCTGCAAGAGTTCTTGGATGCTGCCAAAAAAGGAGTTGGATGACATAAGCAACTGGGAGGCAGAGCTGAAACAATCACCCACCACTATATTCTTTATTTTTTCTCCCTTCCTTGCCAGGGACGGTACGAGCAGGTGGCTTTCAGGAGTGGCCAATCCCTATCCCTTGGCCACAAATTGGCCATCTCTCTAAAATAGTCTAAAAGCCAGAGAATAAATGGTCAACAATAGCAGCTATGTAGGATCAGGCAGGATACCTTACACATTTCAAGAAAAACCTCTTTACAGGATGTGCTCTTAACAACTCTTTCAGGAACATGGCCAAAAATCCTACTAAGATATTTGTGTACCTTCAAGTCATTTCCAACTTATGACTACCCTAAGACAAACCTATCACAGGGATTTCTGGGGCTGAGAGTGTGTGATGCACCCAAGGTCAACCAGTGGGGTTGCATGGCTAAGCAGAGAATTGAACCCTAGTTTCAGGGTCAAAGTCCAATGCTCAAACACTAAACCATGCTAAGCATATTTAAAACCATTTCAAAACATGGTGACTTGCTTTTTTAAAAAGCATACCCCAAATTATTGTAAATCATACTCTGCCTGCCAGATGCTAGTGGTGATTAACAATAAAAATATTATTAAATTTTCAAAATCCACTCCTACCAAAAACAATGAGAAAAAAACTTCCATATGTGACAACTGACAAGACATTGCACAACACTAAAAGCCAAACAGAGCAACAAAGTCTTCAATGCCACTGGACAGGCAAATAAGGAAGGAGACAATTTTTCCTCCCCTTAGAGTGAGTTCCTAATTCGTATATTCCCACCCAAATGGATGCATTGCTCTTCTGCCTTCTTTTTGCACCATTTAGAATTGTTGACCCCATTATGTAATGCTGCTTCAACATGTATGCTGAAAGATGTAACTACACTTTAACAGAATCATCGCAATAGAGATTAAGGAAAAAAATAAAGCTAGATGTGGGTTATGGTACCTTAAAGTCATAGTGAGAACCTTGCAGTTGTTCAGGTGAAGCATACAGGCAAGTACCAACTCCTGAGGTATGAATTAGTTCTGTGCAAACAAAAACAAAGGGACAATTTGAGCATTACCATAAGAAAATTTACAGTAAAACAGTATAACCTGAAATTCCAATTTAAATCACACTGTTCTCTGAAATTACCAGTTATCTTCTTTGCATTTAGCAAGTGGATTGTTTCTTCTTGTATAATATCTCTACAGGCCAGCCCAAAGTCTCCTATTTTCACATGGTAGTCAGATCCTTGTAGAAAGATATTTCGGGGCTGTAAAAACAGGAGCATGAGCTCTGGTTATTTGTTTCAGGGAATTTGACCTTTTTTTCTTTTCTTTTTTTTTGGAGAAATGTAGAATTTTCCAGTTAAGAGCCTGTTCATGAAAACTTCTCCATCTGTCTCCAGAAGCACATTTGCAAAAAAGCAAAATTGAGCCATAAATGGGAGTAAATTGTGTAGGAATGATTTTTCCTGCAACTCCCATCAGACCAAGAGACCACAGACAGTGAGACAGGATGAGAGTCACAATTCAATATCTGGAGAATCACAAATTCCCTATGACATTGGTTCCAGAACCAGACACTGCATCATCACAAAGAATTGCTGGTTCAAGCCCAGAATTCTATACCTTTGCATTCTCCTCACAACGAATTCACAGTTACCCATTTTCTCTCCTAAAATGGGTAATCTAATCAGAGGTTGTTTCCAGCAGGACAACAAGTTTCCAGACAAAAAATTAACTGAAGCCATAATGACCAATGATATATCCAAGCTTCAAGATTTACTACATCCTTATTCAGTCTACCACCTGACTACTTACAAGGTCTGTCTGTTTCTAAATTACTAACATCAAAGCACTACAAGTACTTGTATAGGAAGAAACTGTCAGCATTGTAAATCCTTTTGAAAACATCCTTGTGTATTACTTAAAAATCAGCTGCATTTTGACACAAACATCTAATGTAAGTGGGTCAGCTTTGCCAAATGTTTGCCTCCATCACCCACTGTGGAGCACACTAGGCCTAGAAGTCAAAATCAGAAGTGTCTCAATGTTTACTTGCATTTTAAAAAATTTTGTTATTTTTCAGTAATGTGGGTTTATTTTTCAGTAATTTGGGGTTATGGAAACTTTCAAACTACTATATGCAAAATCTACTACTCCTGAAGGTCATCAGGAGAAAAAAAATACATTTTGACGATTTTTCCCAGCATGGGAAAGGCATCTGCAGCCATGTTTTGCCCATCTCTGGCCAAATATGGGAACAATATTATATAATTCTATAAACATCTATCCAGATGTAAACTCTATTATGTTAAAAGTGGCTTACACCCAAGGTTTCCTGAGTCTGTAATGCTGTAGAAACCTCCATGAAATTAAGCACAGTATCAATAGGAATTTCTTCTCTTTAAACATGCATAGCATTAGAGCACATCACATAAAATTTTGGAATCAATTTTACATACTTCTTATAAAGCTGGCCAAAACATTACATTAATATCTCAACAACAGAGCACTGTAAGTGATAAAATATTTTAGAAGTTTTCTTGCATTATACTTACAACACGGTACGCTGTGTTTTACTTGTATCCCAACTCCCCCTGCCCAATAGTGAGCCCAAGGCTCACTATTAAAACCAATGCAGTTAAAACAATACATGGTACAAAAGTTTTAAAACCATTAAATAAAGAATCATATTGTGTACTGAAAACAGTTAAAATAATATAAAATATTGATTTTTGAAAGGAAAATTTTGGTCAATTATAGACCTAAATCCATGAAAGCATAAAGAAGTATAAAAAGCATATAAGCTTTGAGAGGAGTCACTTTACCCTATGGAACAAAATTAATTATAACTGCAATTTAGTTGAAGGACTTCAGCTAGAAAAACTAGTCTAATAAAAACACCAGAGTACTGCAAACATGTATGAAAAACTGTTGAACAAGTATCTGCAGATCTATATTTGTTATCCAATACTATTCTGAATTTTTTTCTTCCCTGGGATGAACGCTGCAACCAAAGTCGTCAAAGAAACAACACGGAAGATGGATGGAAGATAATACACAGAATGAAGATCCTGAAATGAGGTAATGTTTCACCATTTATCCTCACTTATGAGGCCTGGGAATTCAGGTGGGGTGTGAGGACAAAAGAAATCTTAAGACCCTCCAACACAGGATAATAGCTCATTTTCCCAACCTGTAGCCCAAGCTATTTAGCACTAGGAATTCAGAAAAGAAGTTAGGCCTCTCTGGCTCAATGACACTTGGGCAGCCACAATCAAGAGCCAGGTGCCTGTAGTACCAAAAAAAAAAAAAAGGACTGAGTATGGAATGACTGATGAGATCATAGAGAGTTCTGAGTACTATTTTTCTATTCTCTCACAAGGTATTTTGTGAAAGCCTCTGAAGCACACTTCTTTCCTAATGGAACAAAGTCGTGTGTTATCTTAGTTTAGTTAATCAGACTTCAGACTTTTGCTGTTCTATACAACTCAAGCAAGTATATACAATAGCACTGTAAATGGCAAGTACCATGGGAAAGGGTACATCTAAGGTGGCCAACCTGTGGCCTTGGTTACACAACTGGCAGGCTATGGGTTCTATACCAAGTTCAAGTGAGTGCCAATTTCAGGAAGCCCTTAGGTAAAGCACGTTCAATGAGGCCTCTTCTCCACAAATGGGCTTGGCTGCTCACTAATTCTTACCCACTGCCCACTCCCTTGCCCTCTCCCTCTAGATCAAACATACACCAAGCCCTAGAAATGGCAGCTGATGCTTCTTTCTTTTGCTGCTTATATCTTGAGAGAAACAAAGGAAGCAGAGGTAGCAGTAATAAGGAGAAAAACAAAAGAACCAACAGGCTTCAAGGGACTCTCTGCTCAGGCATGGAACTGAGCAGGAACCCAACAGGGTTAATACAAATGCTGGCTCCACCTGCAGCTTAAGAAGTAGGGCACTTTCCAGCATCTTGTTATCATTGTCTGCTCTGATGATGGAGTTAGGGCTGCATATCAGCAATCTAACATATGCATCAGTATGGTACCATTCAAGAGTTTGGACTTGCCTTGTGGACTCAAGAGTCTCACAGGGGCTTTTGGTACATGTACAAACAGCCTCTGGTTACCAAGGAAAATTAGCTGTCAGGTTTTGTGCTCTGACTGGTACAAATTTAAAATATACTGCATGCTTTATCCTTATACCCACACAACATATACCTTAAGAAAAGCAATAATATGAGCTTATTGTCTAGTGGGAAATGTGACAGTAGGAGCTGTAATTTTTTTTTTTTTTTGATAGCTAAAAGATAATGCTGGACAATTTCATGAAAGGAAACCACTCATGGGGGAGATTGGCAGGGAGAGACTGTCAGTAGCACTAGATGCACACTTTACAGCTTTTCCAAATGATTAGGTGAGAAAGTTGCCTTCTAGAACAACCATCCCATCCAAGTATGGTATTGTATTGTAGTGCAGATGAAACAGAAAGTACACGGTATGTCACCATCTCTCTCTCTCTCTCTCTCTCTCTCTCTCTTATATATATATATATATATATATAAATCACTATCCAAACAGTCAAGAAACAGCAGAATGTTCCTCAAGCAAGCATCAAAGAACCAAAGAAAGCAATAATAAAACTTATCTTCACTTCAAACTAAAGGAAGACATCAACCATATACAATCTGTGTTCCATCAGCATGACTACTATCCTCTTCACTTAGCTATAACCACTGGACATCATCATATCATACCAGACTTGCTGAAGTATGGAGCAAAAATAAATGACCAAAATACATCAGGACAAACCGCTCTCCATCTAGCTTCTGAAATTCTCAACCACGAAGCAATTGAACTTTTACTCCACTGTGGAGCCAGCACAAATCTCACAATATCTCATACAAAAGAAACAGCACTCCATTTAGCAGTTAGGTCTTCTTGTTCAAAGGCCTGCACCATCTTAGCAGTAGGTGGCAAGTGTGTTGAGCTACTGTTGTTTAATGGAGCAAATGTACACATGAAAAACTGGGAAGAACAAGAAGCTATTCATATTGCTTGCCAAAACGGCAGAGAAGATATCATTGAGCTCCTGCTCAATCATGGTGCAGATGTGAACTCTTTAACAGTGCGAGCTGAGTCTCCACTTTTTTTGTTCCTTGAAAAATGGAGCAATTTAAGCAAGGTGAATTTACTGAACAAACTCCTATGTCTATCATATCCTTTGAAATTAATGAACTATGAGGGCCGTTTCCCCAAAGCACTTAGCCATCCTAACTGCAGACTACTGAGAAACAGGCTCAGGAGAGCAGCTTCAGAAGTCTGGTCCTTGCAGGATATCTGCAAATTCAATGTCAGGAAAATATATAGAGGAACCATGAAGCACTGGTTAAAAGGGGTCATTCCAACCGCATTGTGGAATTCCATATACGTTCATCAAGAATATTCACATGCTTCAAAAATTATCTTGCCTAAAGTACAATACCCATTTAGGGACTTCGCTATATGAGAGGAGTAAAAATTGGACTCCACTGTGCAAGCAAAATAAATGAATGTAGAGTTGGTTTTGTGTTCTGAAAGAGTCCTAATTCTCTTGAAAATTATTTCAGCTATGTTTGCTCATATACAAAAAGTTGGAGTAAGTATTTCCACAGTTGGACTTCTATGTTTAGTGGCACACACAGATATATCCTCATGAAAAACTGCAGTTCTCAATCTTTAGTATGGTGGAGGTGGTGACGATGATGATGCAAAAGAAACAGAGACTGGGTGAAGTCAGGAGCTATTTTTAAGGAAGAGAAGGGAATCAAAAAGGCTTGCACAAACCCACACGTGTAAAAGTGTGGGAAGGTTTGCAATTACAGAAGTTTGAATTTATGTAGAAAGAGGGATAAACTGTACCTTTTGTGCATCTAAGCCAGATAATTTTATAGACATGGATGAACATCCTTATTCTGCATATTTCAATAGGCACATATATCCTTAATTCACTACTTGACTACCTACAGAATGTAAGAACTGGGTTCCTTTTGCAAAGAGAGATAAAGAACCAAAGTTTTATGTCTGCAAAGAGCATTTTACTTACTTTAATGTCCCGATGCATGACTCCTCTGCTGTGGATATAATAGACTCCTTCAAGTAGCTCTTGGAAGATTTTTAATGTCCCTTGATTATCTATGCGATGATATGGACCTTTAAAAAGACAGTATTTGATTTTTTTCAAATATAAAAAGACAACACAAAACATTTGGATATGTTAAGAAACACATTCTATCCATGTTTAACAAGACAGTACATGTGAGATTTTCAACTCAACATTGTAGTCTAGGCTGTTCCTGTCCATGATTCCAGTCAAAATAGATGTTGAAATACTTGAACAGAGACTAATTATATGAAATGTGAAGCTCCCTTAGTTAAAGTGAAAGAAACAAGAAGATGAACACTGAAACCAAGGAAATAATAAACAAAATAGTAAAGTATACTTAAGTTAAACTGCAGAATATAAGGCAGACCCTATTAAAAGAATTAAAGAACAAAATAAAAGAAAATAAATTGAAACTGATTAATGAAAATGGGTCGATTTTATTAGTTTCTTTCACTTCAACTTAAAGAACACATTTCATAAATTAGTCTCTGTCTCTAAATTATTTCATATGATCCCAGCCAACCATACCCTCCTCTAGGATATTCCAGCCTGTTTCCCACTACCAGCTTTTCTGTTCCATCTCCAGCACTCCGTTAAAACTTCTGTGGTCAGTAAGTAAGATCAATCCTCATTAGACTATTTTGTGGGAACCAGGGAAGCAAAAGATTTGTTGCTCTAAGTCTAGATCCAATCCATTTTTTCAATTTTTTTAAAAAATGTACCCATTAACAGCAAATTTTGTTTAAATGATAAAATATATTTGAAATATAAATACATAACTGCAGGTGGTAAATGACGTATTTTCAGAGGCTTTCCCTTAGAAAACTCCTCTTAAAGATGACACCTGTTCTGACAGAAATGAGCTTCACCTTAAAACTAAATATGCTCTCATCCTTTTCAAACAATTGTCTTCATATATGCAAATATACACTAACTGAACTAATTAATCAAGCACTATGTTTCTGATCTGTTGATCTGACAACAGACTATTTAGAAAATTTCATTAACTAGAGAGAAGGGAAAGACTGGCTGAATCTTTCTTCTAAAGTTCTGCTTTCTAGTGGATGGAGAGGAAAGGATCTCATAGTTTTAAACAACAGTGTGATAGTAAAAGTGGAAATTTTCTTTGGCTGCCTAGAGCAGACGAGCAGAAAGTAAATCTAGATCTAATGGTAGATTCCTGGGTGATTCATAGTAGATGTGGAAGGAGTCTGGATTCACAACTGTTACATAAGATAGTTCTCTCACCCTCCATCCTAAATTATACATAAGAAATTAAATTAAGGTAGCCAGAATGGTTATTTTGAGAAAGGAATATGACCTCAGTTCAGTTCTAGTATTCGAAACAGATTACTCAAAACAGACTATTGGGCTGAAAATTCCATAATAATAATAATAATAATAATAATAATAATAATAATAATAATAATAATAAAATTATTATTATTATTATTTCTATTCTGCCTTTCCCCATGGATCGAGGCGGCAAACAACAATAGTACATTAAATACATTAAAAAACGTACCAATCCTCCCCACCCACCAACCCATCTAAAACCAACCCCCTAAAACACACAACAATTAACAATTAACAACAATCAACTGACTATTAAAAGAACAACAAGACAGTTGGTGGGAGGCAGTAGAGTACTAGTCTGGGAAGGCCTGTTGGAAGAGAGCAGTCTTGACTGCTTTTTTAAAGCAGTCAAGACTGGTAATATGCCAGTCTCCTCCGGCAGGTCATTCCATAATGGGGCGATAGAAGAGAAGGTCCTCTGGGTAACGGCAGCCAACCTAGTTCTGACTGGCTGCAGTAAATTCCTCCCAGAGGACCTTAGTGTGCAGGGCAGATTATACGGGAGAAGGCGATCCCGCAGGTAGGCTGGCCCCAAGCCATAAAGGGCTTTAAAGGTAATAACCAACACCTTGTACTGTGCCCGGAAACTAACAGGCAGCCAATGTAACAACTTAATAAAGTTGGTATGTTTTGCTCCTGACTCTGGTGGATTTCAGCATTCTAGTACAAGCAAAGTAGATCCCATGAACCTAGATCCCCTCTTTACCCTGGCCTGGAGCATAATGATTATTTAGATTTAAATTCTACATCAAAGGAAGAAAATAAGATTTCAATATTATGATCCCTACTTTTTTTTAAAAAAGGGTAAAGCTTACTAGAACCATCTTCTGCTCTGAAACATCTTTTATTCCTTTCAACAATCCAGTCCCACAACGATATTTCACACAGCTGCATCTGTATATGAAGCATCAGATGATACTCCATCTGAAAAGAGAGTATAAGTTTTCTCAATGTGCTTTATGTATATTAAGATAGGGCTGTATCCAATATTGTCTTTGTGCCTGCCAAAACCCCATTTATTCTGCGGCCTCCTACATACCAAACTCCTTGCTGTGGATTGCTGGATAAAACCTGTGGAACATGTTTCAAGCACCAGAAAGGATGACAGGGAAGGGAGGCAGCTGAAAATCCTGACACTATTAGTAGACATGCATTTTAGGCCAGGGGTGGGAATGCTCCACGGACCAGTGAGCTGTACCATGGTATTTTAGGCTTCTCTCAAGCTCTGTAAAGTCCTATTACAGTTGCCATTTGGGCAAGCAGAAGTGAAGACACATCAAACCCAAACACTTTTTGGGCCAACTTTTAAGACTTTTTCCCCTCACTGTACCTGATGTAACTCACCAGATTTAAATATGCAATTTAAATGTGCTTACCTCACATTGCTGCTGCAGAGACACCCCTTTCTGTGAGCACTGTTCATCACCGTAAGAATCATTTGTATTCATGTTGTGTCTATCCTGATTGCAGTGAGGTACAACTGATGGAAGATTTCCATTGTATCTTGAACCACTGGTAGAGTCATTTAAGCAGCTGTTTTCACGCAATTCATGTAGCACATGTGTATTCACTCCACTTCTTTCAGAACTTCTGCCAAAAGAATCTTCAGGGTTAAGGTCAGCAAAGATAATGGAACTGCTATCTTCTACATCCTTGTCGCAGCACAGATCTCTGCAAATGACACAAAGAACTGTGAACCAAAAAGAAAACAATTGCTAATAGCATTGCTCAAATACTAATGCCAGTAATTCCACAAGAGTCCATATAGTGTTGTACTTGAACTCACTATGATTGCTTCTATTTTTGATATTCCAATGTGTATATGGCTGCTTACCTAGCCACAAAGAGGAGAACCAGCAAGTTAAACACTTGCAGAACTACAAAAAAGTCTTTAGAAAGAAGTCCCACTAAAGCCTAATTAGGAATGAGCTTACAAAATTCTCACTGGAGAAAGAATTAAGACAAACAGGAAGGGGTATGGAATGAAATATTGTAGAGGAAGGGCTAGCAGATACAGTGAATATGACTCTTCCTCACCATGATATTTTTATGTGTCCCATTTGTGGAGATTATTTCAGCTTCTGTGTTTCTGCTTCAAAAATGCTCACAGAAATAAAATTTTAAAAGGTGAAATAATGAATTTTGTTGGGCCAGTAAGCTATTGGCAGTTGGACTAGAAGTAGTTACAAAATTGCTAATTGGGTAAGAATGCTATTCACATGCTTAAATTTGGAGGAAGCAGTCTCTTCTAGTAATTATTATGGTACATATAAGTCTAATTGCTCCCACCAAAGGAAAAAGTACTTTTCTCTTCATGAAGAAACTTTTAAAGTATGTTGGAAACTGCACTGAGATCATGAAATTCTTTTTAAAATAAAGTGTTTTCTCACAGAAATTTGAGCTGTCCTTTCATTGTCAACTAGCTGCTACATTAACTAGCTGTTAGAAGCTTCAGAAGGCAGAAGACAAAATCTGCATATTATTCTGCAAAGAAATACTCAGCACCCATATTTACTCTTCTTCATAAAGTGCATATCAACAGTAAATATCAAATACAGATTGAGCCTCTCTTATCCAAAATGATTGGAACCAGAAATGTTCTTTATTTCAGATCTTTTTGGATATTGGAATACCTGTATTTACATATACGTACACTATGAGATATCCTGAAAACAGTACCCAAGACTAAACACTGTCTCCGAACCTCCACCAAGATTCATGTTTTTTATATAAGTAAAGATGAAGAAAGGAGATAAAAGAGAGCATGGGCAATTAATAATTCTTCTAAGTCTCCCTGCCCTCCTTCTCAGCCCACCATTTCTCTCTGGCCTCATGTCTCATTCATTTGCTACTTGTGTATGAGATGTGAGACTGAAGAAACACTGAAGATCTGTGAAATGGCAGGAATCCATGGCTGCCACCATTTCACAGATCTTCATCCCTCTCTCTAGGGAACCCACCAGCCACCTGCTTCCACCCTGAGTAGGAGCACCACAGCCACCGTCTCGAAGGCAGAAGCACCAGCTGGTAGCAAAAAGTTTCAGGTTTTGGAGGGTTTTGAATTTCCAAATAAACGAATCTCAACCTATATAAATATACTGACGATAATTCAAAAAAACTATACAGCTGATTTCAAGGGAACATAAGTACAATTGAATGTATCTGAATTGGAGTTAAAAAAATATTATAATTATGTAAGATATCCATCATTTTTAATTGTTTCTCCTGCTGGGAGTCTGAAGGCTCTGGTTAACATGTATAGTTATGACTCTTTATTACTACTATGACCAACTGTGCCCAACCTCTAAAAGGTTCCATATCATGGAATTTCACAGTGACTTCACAAATACCACAAAGGAGAAACTTATTACTTTCTCTGCTAATATATTTTAAAATCACTGTTCATAAAAACATTTGTTATTAGTAAGGAGTAAGGTGAAATATGAGTCTTCCTCCATCTGGTAATGTAAAAGCAAAGAAAAAAGTCTTTTTTTGTTCTTGTCTTGTTCTGTTCTAACAAAATACTCCTATGACAACATAAGACCAATTGTCTGATATTTCGGTATATTATTTTAGAAAAATTAAAAGAACTATGTGGAATACATACACAGAACTTCCTTGCTCAGAAGACATTTTCAGTGATGGCAAATTCAAGTTTGACTCACCTATAAATGAATGAGAAACATTACACTTTATAAAATAGACCAATACAAGTCTAATCATACTTTCCCTAACCCCTCCAACATTCATTTCTTTATCTTCAGTACACATACTGGAATTAAAACAACAGCAGCAACAATAATAGAAAAACTATACCTTATATTTAAGTTATTCAACTTTATAAACAGATGGGCAATTTAAATCCCAATACATTTATACTTAAAAATATCAGATATTTACTAAACAGTAAACAACAGTTTTATTGAGGCAGTAACTTCCATAAAAATATTCATTTCTGTATCATCAACATATATATCAGAAAAAAACAGAAAAGGATATATGTGCTGATGATACAGAAATGTGTATTTTTATGGAAGCTATTGCCTCAATAAAACTATTGTGTACTGTTTAGTGAATATAATATCTGATATTTTTAAGTATAAATGTATTGGGATTTAAAATGCCCATATGTTTATAAAGTTTAATAACTAAAATATAAGGTATAGTTTTTCTATTATTATTGTTGTTGTATGATTTTAACAATAAAGATATCTTTATTGATATCTATCACCAGTTGCCTTCTTTCTGTTACGACTCAAAAAACTTTTTCTCTAGACAGCCACAGACCATTTATGATCCATTATAGCAGTGCTACTCAAAGCTGAGACCCCAGAAAAAGTTTCCAAGGAAAAAAAGCAATTGTACTCCATGGACACAAAAACAGTGCTGGTTCTTGGCATGGTAGAAAAAAAATTGCTGATACCCTACATCAGGGGGCCTGAGACGCACTGTATTATGATATCAACTCCTGCACAATATGTTGCTAGTGACACATGCAAGCTATAATATTGACATTATACTCCCCTTTCAGGCATGCCGGTTGAACATGCTCCATCCAAGCAGTGTGGTAACCTACAATATTAGGGTGCTGCAGCCCAGCCAACACTTTCACTTCCCGTAATACCTACAAAAAAAGACCAAACATAACACATCCTATCATACCACTAGACAAACCAGCATCTAAATAGATTTCTGACAGCTCAGAAACCGATACTGAAATGAAACTAGGCGTACTATATGTCACTCTCAAACTAACAAAAGTATAATTCATGTGGAAATGGTCATAACTCAAGGCAGGGGACATGCTTTCCATGCTGATGACCCCAAGTTCAATTCCTGACATCTCCAGGCAAAAGGCAGGTGAACAACTGATTTCAGTCACAGCAAGTAACTCCAGGATATGTGGATAAATAACCTAGTCTAGAATAAGGCAGCCTTCATTCACGCACAGAAAAAAGATTTCTTTTTAATTTAGAGGATATGAACAGTTGTAGAATATATACTTACATACCTTCATGCAATCACTTTTGGTTGCCTTCTTAATAAGGATTTTTTTAATTGCATAGAACTGACCGTCTAGTTTGTTTCTGACCTGAAAATAGATTGTGTCAGCATACCAATTAAGAAGGAAACTACACCAAAGATGGCCAAATGACAATCCATACACACACACACACACACACACACCCTATATCAATTTTATCCAGTCACAGTACTACAGAATGATTCCCTGAGCACTAATAGCAGGAAAGGTGAGACAAAGTTGGGAAGCTAATTTATAGACAGGTTAATTCCTAAGAGAAGTTTTTTGGCTCCATCTTCTGCTTTTAACTCACCCACTGAGGTATCCCAAAATATCATACCTGCAAACTGGTTTAGCTGCTGAACAACTATTACACCCAAAGCTTCTCCCAAGCACACTGACGACAGCCCTGTCCTAGGAAGAATACTGCTCAAGCAATTTATTAAGTAGTTTGTTCTCTATGGAATTAGTCCTATACTCTTTATTGAAACTCCCTCCAAAGTTCAGCCACTAATTGGAGGGGAACACCTCATTATTAGAATCAGTTTCATATTATTAAAGAGGAAGAGTCATAGGATGGCTAAGGATGTATGCTCCAATCAATCAGAAAAATTATAGGAATGGAAATATCATGTATAGAGTTCTTTATTCCAAATAATCATGAAAATCAACGCACTGTCATATTTTGTTTAAATCAGTGTTTTAAAAGAAGATTCTATTATGTAACTTGCACTGCAATCTTATTCATGTTTACTGACAAGTAAATTCCCACTAAACTCAAGGTGGTTCACCCCCAGATAAGGGGATACAGAATTGTAATCCTATCTGCTCATCATTGTAATATAAACAACTATTATAAAGATGCTGATATAGAGTATCAAAAAAATACCTTGTATACTGTTCCATATCCTCCTTTTCCAAGCTTTGAAACCTCATCAAATTCATTAATGTAGCGAGAAGTCTGTGCTTCAAAAAGAATGCTTTCCCTACTTTAAAAAAAAGAGACACATTATCAACGGTAGCAAATAAAAAATGTTAGTAAAGGTATCACAACTTTTGTGAGGTTGGAGAAGGACACACATTTACTTATGTTCAAATTGTACCAGTACTAAAGAGTCATAGACATGGTGACAACATTACAAGATACCAGAGACAGCTTTTTATGCAAGATATATATTGACTTGTGCCATATAACAACAGTACTACAAGAAGTCACGACACAGATATATTAGTAAACCCCAAGTGTGTATTTGTGAACTGTCCATCCAAAACTCAGGATAAGTCAGAGTCTTGACTCTTAAAAGAAACCACTGCTCTTATCACAAGATGGCCACTGAGAAATCAAAAGCATATTTTCAGATCCTGGTTTGTTCACAGACCATAATTTAAAGAAAATATAGTTCCCTAAATTGAGACCACAGGCAGTTCTGCTCTCTTTAAAACTGAAAATGAAGCTTTCAGTCTTATCTCAAGATGCCATAACATTTCTACAGCTTGTTGCTTCACACTAAATCTAATACTAATCAGAATTTCATATTTGTGATACAGAGAACTTTGACAATTATGATAAACATCTATACTGGGAATAAGCCTCACTGAACTCAGCAGATCCCATTTCCGAATCCAATTCGTAAACAAAACATACAGTCATTATAGTTCTCTATATATAACCTCTTATAGTTTATAACTATAACGTTTGGTACAGTTGCTTGACTTCTTACCTGTTTGTGCATGAATTGCCATTATCAAACTCCTACAAAATACAATAAAAGAAGCAAACATCATCTCATGAAACAAATGGCTCTATCATGTATCTTATACCTGAATGTGGTAACTGATACAGTATGTTCAAAAAGATAGCTACTTGTTCCCCTATTTAGCAAAACTAAAATAAAGCATAAAACAGAGAAATGTAAGCAGTCTTTGACTTTGTTCATTTTTTAATGTATTTACATAGAACTATCTAATCAGAATGCCACAATATTCACTTCCCCATACATACACTCTGTTCTTTCCTCTGGGCACATTCCTCAACCGGTGGGACTACCCCCAAATTAGACTTCTGGAGGAAAATTTTTCTAATGATCAGCAAAATTACCACCCAAACTATAAAAACCCAGTCTCAAAATCAACCTACTGTCTCTATAAATCAAACTTCTACACTACAGCACAAAGAACTATACATTTTTGTGCCTAGCAGCAAGACCTGAAATTGCTTTACAATGGAAATACCCACATAATTTTTCAGTGAGGGTGATGAGAATTTAGAACATCGCTTTAATGGAAAAGTTAATCTATTCATGACAGACAAAATAACCAGACAGCTTTTACAACATCTATATTGTAAAAAAAATTTAGTTGTCCCCGAGAGACACTTGTAGAATGATATTACGACAAGAAGGAATCCTGTTCTTTCCATGTAATCCACATTGGCAATCTGTAATAGGCTGTGCTATTTAGCTTTTAATGTAAGAAATAAACAAAACATATGCTTTTAAAGTTCATTCTTACTATTTTTTTTAAAGAAATGTTTGTAGTTAACCAAAACCAAGAACTCTGGTTTGATGTATTTCTGCAAGCCATCATTTGTATTAACTGTAGTTTGTCATTCTGGCGTGTTTTCCGAATTGTCAGATTACGATAACAGCCACTGATGTATCTCCAGAGTTTTTGCACCACGGAGATGGGAATGAATTTATGAAACAGAGTGATGAGAGAATGGAAAGTAAAAGCAGACAAGCTGCTCTGGAGCATGGTTTGTTCCCTTTTATGTTTGAAAGCTGAAACTGTAACTTAGGTTCAAAGCTACAGCTAACACAATTCATAACTGTGTATAATAGACAAACAGCAACATATTTTTTCCCACACAAGTGGCATTCCAGTCCTCTAAAAACAATGTGCCAGGAGACTGAGGAAGAGTCTTGATATAACCACCTTACTATACCTCCAGTAACATAATCTCCAGTATCCTCTGGCTTGTGCATAAAAGAAAATCTTGAAAAGTCTGAAATCCTATACTCTGCATACTAACGCTGACAAGTACTGTGGGCCCTTGGTATCCTGCTGAAGTCTGGTTCCAGGACCCAACCCCCACATGGATACCAAAATCTGTGGATGTCCAAGTCCTACTATATACAATGGCATTGTAAAATGGTACCCCTTATATAAAATGCCGAACAGCTCAACTAAGTGCTGGAGAAACCCTGAGGAACTGTGAAATGGTGGAAGACTACAGCAGGGTATGCCTACATATCAGCACTGTGCTCAGTGCATGGCAAAATCAAAGTCTGCTTTTGGGAATTTTTAAAAAAAAAAAATTTTCAAGCAGTGGTTGGCAGAATCCATGAATGCAGAACCCATGAATACACAGAGCCAAGCATACAGAAAAAGACAGAATAGGTAAGCTTACCTCGTTTAGTATTTGTTTGTTCGCTGCTTTCATTAATGCAGCAATGGCCCGATTATGCTGCAGTCTCAGACTGCTAAATTCTTCACATACAGCAAAATCAGAAAGCAAGCGCATCTGAGTAAACGTCTTACACAGTACTGTAGAAACAAGAAGAGGACAACAAATATTTTAAGGGAAAATGGATACTTAAGCTTTATATCTTAAGTGTATCAAAAGCTGCATTTTTTTATGTCTTAGTCCCGTTGAAATTGCAATTATTTTATGTTAAGGCGACCTTTATTATGAAACTCCCAAAGAAATGTTTTGGAAAAAATATAGGTAATAAACAACTATTAAATAGGCAACAATAAAACATGAATCCAGCCTCAAAAATACTAACTTCTAATAAATGGTGAAAACTATCAGTAGTTAGGAAACACAATTTAAGAAAGAAAAAGATAATAAATGTGTTTGTAATAGCTTGTCATAATGGGGCCTGACATCTGTTAATATACTCCCAGAACAGGGAGCTACTGCCAAAAAGTGCTCTTCAGCAATAGTTTACAACAATTGATCTACATAATGGACAATTTGAAACTGAAACAGCTTGATACTGACACAACATATCCTAGGCTTAAAGAACAGAAGCAAACAGAATTAGAATAAAAATACATTTTCAAGCCCTCTGAATCTCCAGTGGTTTCCATTAACATATCAAAACTCAAAAAATTGTGTTTTCTTTAACTATTGGACTTGGACTATGTGTTTTTAATATCTCTCCAAATCTTCTTGCTGCACAAATCTAACGAAGAATGGAACTGCTAACAGGGTGATATTCTCAGTAAGCTAAACTACAATGTTTAAGTTGATCTGGAGGCAAAAATATCCACTAAAAAAAAAAGCCCCAAATATTCTGAAAGTATGACCAGGATTACAACTTTAATGTGTTTACTATTTTATTAGCTACAGTCTTACTTAATACATTCAGGGAATATAGTAAAATTCAAAGATATTAATGTCTGTTTTGAGTTTTGTATTTTAGACACTGAAAATACCTCCCTACTAAGCAAGCTCAAGTCAAATTCTTACTAACATTGAAACAAGCGTCTTGAACGTGCAGGATCTTGTGCGTACACATGGCAAAGATGTTCCAGCAGAGAAACAAGCAGCAGCTGGTTGGCAAATGATGATGTGATATTCATTATCTTTTGAGAACCATTTGCACCTCGAAGCTCTGTAGGCCAATCAGAATCTGAAAAGGAATGAGCAGAAACTGAAGCTGAAAATAATCAAATAAAACAGGCGGAAATTTTGGGAAATTAAAGTAACAGCAGCCATTATTTATTCTCTCCTATACAACAGCCAGCACAGGGTAGTGGTTTGAACATTGGACTGTGATCCTGATGACCAGGATTCAATTTCCACTCAGTGATGATATCCACTGGGTGACCTTGGGTATGTCACTCTCAGTCTGAGAAAATGCAGTGACAGGTCCACCTTAGGATTACCATACATTGGAAACAACTTGAAGGCACATAGCAACAACAAGGACATAGAAGATTAGCACTTACATGAGAAGACATGACTTCCAGACATAGTTAAAACAGCATTCTTTTCGATCAGAGAATAGCCTTATTGTCATATATCAAAACTGGAAGTAACAAATATGCAACCCAACCTTCAAACTTGTTTCAATGAGCCTTCATAACATCAAGCACAAATGTTGCAGATAGAGAAGCTAGAAAAACAAACTTGTCACAATACATCTTGTACGCCAATCGTGAACTTGTGTTCAGTTTTGGTGAACATATCCAAAATAGCACCATCTCAGCACAGGGGGAAATGTTAATTAGCAGGCTTGAGGGAATTCCTATGTTCACAGGAGAAGTGATAGAAGCACTAAAACGACCATCAAAGGAAGAGATAGAAAACCAGATGGAAGGAATGATGAACCAAGATCCAAAAGAAACTAAACACAAGCAGCTAGAATGCTGAACATTTTCTTATAACCAAATATTTGATACCACTACCAAAAATAAAATAATAAAATAATCCATGGTATACCATACTCATGACTATATTCCTGTTAGATACAGATGAGCAATCACACACAATTGCTACTCTAAATTCCTGAAATGGAGAAGGTAAGCAGATCAGTTAAAAGAGTTTGACTCTCGCCTTCTCCTTGAATGCTAGCTAGCTTTCCACTGGTAGTGAATTCCCCTCCTGTGGTGTTAAGTAGGATGGTATCAAGAAACTTGTCTATGTAATTTTTAAAATATACCAAAGCTTACTAGAAAAAAAAAATTGGTAGCTAGTTACTTTTCACAGTATTAAGCTAGTTCACTTTTCTCCTGTAAAAACCATGGATGTGCTTCACTACTTTTCAGTGAAACTGGTTGTCTGTTACACAAATCAGACACTGAATCAGTTTTATTGAGAAAATACACCAGTCCTAAAACTTTATGAATGTAGGAACGATGAATACTTTGTTTTGCTTTTTAGTATTAAATACCCTGTGTTCTTGCCTGGAAAAAACATTGTCACTCATCTATAAACTATGATCACTTTACTGAATTGAGTCTGTTTCTATTGTTTTAATTTTATCATATTTATTTATTAAAATATTGTATGCCACCCTTTATTGTGGGATCTTAGGGCAGTGTGCAATATAAATGGTTTAAAACATTTGCAGATTAAAAACCATAAATAATTTAAACAAGATAAAAACATATTAAGTAGACGACAGCTAAAACAACTTTAGAAACGACAGTTTTAAAGCATGTAAGTGAATTTTTCAAAAGAAATTAGTTCCCAGATGCCTTGCTTTGGCTTGGTGCCAGAAAGAAAACAACACTACTACCAGTTGGGCTTCCACTGGGAGCTCAATCATCCATGTTTAGAGAGCACAACCAAGAAGGGTCTCCTCCTACTTGGTATGTTCCCCCCACGCCCTGCAGACAGGACACAGAGCATGGCCCTTCCTACAGGCCTCTGAGCTTCAAAGCCACTTAGCAGTTTAAATGTACTTACCAGCACCAGAATATAAATATCTTCATAAAGAAAAGGAAAATAAAATAAAAATGCATACAGATTATAAATTCACTTGCACGTCTACAGATGAGAAATAAATTAATTCCATCTGGAATAGAAATGCGTTACAGTAAGGAATTACAGTGTTACCTTTGTTTAATTTGTGTAATTTGTTTATATACAACATACCTATTCCATATATTTAATTATTTATGTGAAATTCTGTATGCTCATAAAAAACTAAGCAAAAAACCTAAGGGGACATTGTATACTGCTTTTCCATACTTTGCATCTATTTTCCCCTTTTGAACTATTTTCATTTGTTAATTTCATCCAGTTAGCAATACGCCAGCTGAATGCAAAGCGGAAGTCCTACTAGGTTCAGCTCAGGAATGGCAAGTTCTTTGCAAACAAGCAAAATCTAGTTACTAGTTTGGATTGGCAACTGAAACATTTCAAATATGTGCATTCTTAAAACCTGCCCCAAAAAACCTCTCCCATTTGTCCTCTACATTCCAGGTAAATAATTTAATCAGGAATCAAAAAAGTGAGTGTACCTCCGAGACTTCTAGAACTGAAGAATTCTATGTATAGTCTTCAAATAAGCAAAACAACTTTTGCAGAGTTCTGCCTACGATGATCTTACAGACCCATAAAATTGCAGAGAGTTTGCTCATTTTAAAAGGGCACCAAGTTAGAATTAAAAAATAAAATGGTTTGCTTCAGTGAAATACACGGGGGGTGGGGGTGGGAATCATGTGACCTTTCAATTATTATCACACAGTAATCTCCAGTGTTCCTCACAACTATATGGCTAGGGATAATAGGAACTGTTTTCCAATACTGGGAGGGCCACATGATTCCACCCCCATCTACTAGAAAGGACACTGATCCAGTTATGTATTACCTAAAAGCCCTGGAGAAAAAGTCACAAGACAGATTGGAGGGAATGATGAAATTGTCCCTTGCCTCAAGGTGAAGAAGACTGATGCAATTGCATAACTGTTTGCTTATGTAAATTCCACTGTTCCTAACACTAGGACTGTGAAGTAGTCTTGCTTGACTGGGAGCATGTAGCAATAGAAAACTGTTTCAGAATCTGTGAGAAACTCAAAAGAAAAAAACATTCCAATGTCCAATATATCTGACCATCACATGTTCTGACGCCACACTTCCTGGCAAACTGTTTTATCACCTAGCCCAGGGCTTTCCAAATGGTGTGTCACAACACATTAGCGTGTTGACTGAAGTGTGTAGGTGTGTCACCTTCTTGGGCTGAGAAGCACTCCCCGCACCGGAGCCGTTCCTGTTGCCACTGCTCTCGCTGGGGTCTTTTCTTGCCAAGGGTGATGGCAGGGACTGCCTTTCCCACTGTCACCACCCTCGCCAGGGTCTTTCCTGGCAAGGGTGACGGCAGGTGGGCAGGACTGGGGGCCTGCTTTTCCCCACCCTAGATACACCTCTGGATACTGCACGTGCGTAATCGGTTAGTTTAACCTCTGGTTTGCTAGTAAAACTGAATTACCAAATCGTGAAATGATGTGTATCTAAAAAGTGTGTCACCAACATGAAACGTTTGGAAAGCTCTAACCTAGCCCTTGGTTTCTTATTTGGTGAGGCACTAGAGCTCCCTGGTTAATTCTAAACGTTCCTCCCTAAACTGTAAATCCCAGGATTCCACACAATGCTGCCATGGCAATTGAACTGGAATCATACCACTATAATTGTATAGTGTGAAAGGGCTTTTAGAAACCCATGCCTGAAATGGTACAGCCCAGGAAGAATTTTAATGCTTTTTGTCCTGCAGCTATAAACATGGGGGCATAAGCTTACTGCAGAATAAGTGTTCTCTATCACCCTCCTTACAGAGAATGTCTGCTGTGGCCTCTCCTTCCAGTTAAACTCCAAAGTGGGAAGAAACTGACTCCCTTATTAGGGACAGAGAAGGACAAATCATCCCATATTACATGCAGTCTGCACCTTTCTTCCTCCCTATGCCATCTATATGCACCCCGATGTCAAATTTTACATATTTAAGTCCCTCTGCGAGAAAGGGTTTTTCTGAATTCTTGTGAAACACCACATATATGGATGACACAATGTGTTCTTCTGTATAAAAGTTACCAGTCTCCATTGATCCCAAAACAACCTACACAACATTAAAAATGCCTGGAAACAATTAAAATCCGCTAGATAACACAGACATGGGCATATTAAAGCAACCTTTTCCCCCAGAGGTGTTGCAACTGATCCTTGTTTCCCAGGATCTGAGATCTTTGAAAAGCTTCTGAGGTCTAGGGGAATTTCTGCATAAAAATTATTATATCCATACCTTTAAAAATGTGAGGGGTTTTTCCCTGATTTACATAAGGGATTTATATTGGTTAGTTTAAATGTGATAAGAACAATAATGTATCTATTTAATATTTTACTTTACTTATTTTCATACAATTTCTTGCTGCTAGATTCCCTCTATACTTCTACGGGATTAGCTTACAATGTATACATCTTTGTTATTTAGATTACTTGGGTTATGTTTGTTCAAAGTTTCTCCAGTAAAAAGATTATTTTTTAAAAAATGTGGGTCCCCCCCCCCAATCAAGATCTTTCTTGGAACCCCAGCGATCTCTGGAGGAACCCTTGGGGTCCATGGAGGAAACTCAGGTTGGAAATTTAAAAAAAAACGGTATTAAATCAACGGCGGGAATCATGCAGCTCTCCAGATGCTTATGGACTGCATCTCCCATCAGCCCCAGCACCAAATGTGAGGATGGTTGGGAGCTGCGGTTCAATAACATCTGGAAAGCCCTCATTTAGCCCGCATTAAAGCAAAATAATGGACTGTCACGACAACCCTAACTCAGTTTGCTGTTGTTTTATGTCTTAGGCCATTTCCGCATTAGACTGTTATAGCGCTATTATTCCACTTTCGACATCCTATGGAATCCTGGGGAAGGCCTCTCCCTAAACTGCAAACCCCAGGATTCCATGGGATGTTGAAAGTGGAATAATAGCGCTATAACAGTCTAGTGCGGAAATGGCCGTAGTAAACCGAGGCATCTCGCCTCTGAGGGAAATGAGTTTCGAATGTGGCCATTCCTCCCCACTCACTCTAATTTAACCCCATCACAGGACATTTTTTCCCCCTGAAGGGGCACCCGAGCCCCTCAAAAAAAACTCACCGTCGAACTGCGGCCCCGCCGCCCCCTCGTCGGGGAACTCGATAGCCGGAGGCGGCAGCGTCTCCTCGGCTCCCGGGCGCCGTTGCTGGCCCGTCGTGGAGGCGGCTTTTCCTCGCCTCATGGCCGCCCTCGCCTCCTCCTCGCCCGCCTCAGCGTGACGGTTCGGCTCCGAGGCCCCACGAGCCGCAGCGAGAGAGGAACACGGAAGCTGGCGGTCGGAAGGGCTCCGCGGAGACAAACGCCCACCAGGCCCCGGGACCGGCCCCTGTGGCTGAAAAGCAGGCCCGGCGGCGCCCCCTGGCTCCCTAGCGGCGCTTTTCAACCAGGCCTCTTGGCGGGCTTTCCCCGCGCGAAAGGCTGTTTTCACTCGGAGCAAAGTCCGACGCCTGAAGGGCCTTCCCCCTCACACGGATAAGGACGTTTCCTACGTGAAAACAGCCTCGTGTTTGTTCACCTCGCGAATGTTGCAAAAAGGTGGCATAGGCCGTCTCCGCACTAGACTCTTACAGCGCTATTACTCCACTTTCAGCATCCTATGGAATCCTGGGGTTGGCAGTTCGGGGAAGGGCCCTTGAGGCAAACTGCAAACCCCAGGGCCATTTCCGCACTAGACTGTTATAGCGCTATTATTCTGCTTTCAACATCCTATGGAATCCTGGCGTTGGCAGTTCGGGGAAGGGCCCTTGAGGCAAACTGCAAACCCCAGGGCCATTTCCGCACTAGACTGTTATAGCACTATTATTCTGCTTTCAACATCCTATGGAATCCTGGCGTTGGCAGTTCGGGGAAGGGCCCTTGAGGCAAACTGCAAACCCCAGGGCCATTTCCGCACTAGACTGTTATAGCGCTATTATTCTGCTTTCAACATCCTATGGAATCCTGGCGTTGGCAGTTCGGGGAAGGGCCCTTGAGGCAAACTGCAAACCCCAGGGCCATTTCCGCACTAGACTGTTATAGCGTTATTATTCTGCTTTCAACATCCTATGGAATCCTGGCGTTGGCAGTTCGGGGAAGGGCCCTTGAGGCAAACTGCAAACCCCAGGGCCATTTCCGCACTAGACTGTTATAGCACTATTATTCTGCTTTCAACATCCTATGGAATCCTGGCGTTGGCAGTTCGGGGAAGGGCCCTTGAGGCAAACTGCAAACCCCAGGGCCATTTCCGCACTAGACTGTTATAGCGCTATTATTCTGCTTTCAACATCCTATGGAATCCTGGCGTTGGCAGTTCGGGGAAGGGCCCTTGAGGCAAACTGCAAACCCCAGGGCCATTTCCGCACTAGACTGTTATAGCGTTATTATTCTGCTTTCAACATCCTATGGAATCCTGGCGTTGGCAGTTCGGGGAAGGGCCCTTGAGGTAAACTGCAAACCCCAGGGCCATTTCCACACTAGACTGTTATAGCGCTATTATTCTGCTTTCAACATCCTATGGAATCCTGGCGTTGGCAGTTTAGGGAAGGGCCGACCGGTCAGGGTTAGGGACACAGGACCTTCACAAAAGTGGGAAATTCGCAAACAACGAAATGTGTGTGTGTGTGTGGGAAGGGGGCTGAGGCACGGGTGGGGAAAGTGGGCATCCAGGGTCTCAGCCAGGTCAGGGAAAGGCGGGCACGGTGGTCCTGTACTTCCTCTCTTGCCCCCCTCCTTCCTTGGGTGGCGCGTGGGTACCGGGTTGGTGGTGCTGAGAGCCATCCTTAGCTGGCCTGGCAGAGACTGGGAGAGGATGAGGAGGACCAGAGGTGGGTTTTTCAAAGCCTATGGGGCCTCATCAGAGGGTCCCCCCCAAAAAAAAAGCACCTCAGGTGGGAGGGCAGGGGTTGGAGAAACCCACAAATAATCAAATCCGTTAATGTCAAACCCACAACTGTGGAGGGCTGACTGTAGTGCGGAAATGGCGCTAGATGGTTAGGAGGGCCAAGCCCCACCCTTAGGCTTTGTAGCAGGGTTGAAGGGTAAGCAATAAAAGAGTAGGGACAAAGGCCCTTTTCGCATGCTTTTTTTTTTTTTTTTGCGCGAGTGCCCCTTGAGCATCATGCGAATGGGAGCGTTGCTCCATACAATGCACTCTCACGCAACGCTCACGAGGCTAAAGTGGGGCGCGCGCGCATTTTTTGATTTTCAGCTGTAAGCCAAAAATACCGCGCGCTCACACAATGCTCGCGGCGCCCTCGCACACTTACCTGTGTGCGGTGTGTCAGCAAGCTGGCCCGGTTGCGCTTCCTTCCCCCCAGCGCAGCCTACAACTCCCAGATTGCGCTGCGGAAGGAATGGGCAGGGCGCTAGCGCAACGGTCGCACTACCAGGAAGCGACCTGCGGTACGAAGGAGCGGGGAAGCGGCAGCGTTCCGGATGAGGCTTCTCACGCGAGACGCCCTCCCCAGTCGCGCAAACGGGTAACGTGAGAAAAGGGCCAAACTAGATAGTGGCCATTTCCGCACTATACTGTTATAGTGCTATTATTCCACTTTCAACTTACTGTGGAATTCTGGGGTTTGTAGTTTCCTGAGGCCAAAGAGCTCTGTGGTTGAGAATTCTCAATGCCCTTCCCTAAACTGGAAACCCCAGGATTCCATAGGAGGTTGAAAGTGAAATAATAGCACTATAACAGTGTAGTGTGGAAATGGCCCGTGTTTCCCAGCTTTTCACCTAGACCATTTCCACACTACGCTGTTATAGTGCTATTATTCCACTTTCAACATCCTGTGGAAATCTGGGATTTGTAGTTTACAAAGCCAAAATGAGCTCTCTGGCTGAGAATTTTAAACACCCCTCCCTAAACTGCAAATCCCAGGATTCCACAGGATGTTGAAAGTGGAAGAATAGCACTATAACACCATAGTGTGGCAAGGGCCCTGGACTGCTCTGCAGGGCTGCTAGAAATTCAGTGCTCTGGACAGTTGAATTCATAGAGGGTATTTCCTGCTTAAACACCTAAGCCAGAGCTTTCCAAACGTTTCATGTTGGTGACATGCTTTTGTAGACATGCATCATTTCACAACACAAGTAATTTGGTTTTTCTAGAAAACCAGAGGTTAAACTAACCCCTTATAAGAGATACAGATACATACATACACTGTAATAATAAAATGTATGGGGACACAACATATCTCATGAAAACCCTTCATATATTTTTTAAAAATATGATTTATAAATAATAACATAGGTTTCCAAGATTGTAGGAAACACACCTACGCACTTTAGGCGACACATTAACACATCAGGGCACACCATTTGGAAAGCCCTGGTCTAACCTAAAGGAGCTCGCTCTCTCTGTCTCTCCTCCATTTTGAATGCTAGTCAACTTTAAAGGTTGTTCCTATTGTTAGCTCTTTGTCCTACTTAAAATTATGCTGACATTAATTGGCAAAGGCAATGCCTGGGTTTCCAGTGTTCTCTGTAAGAATATTTCTTATACTTCACTGCTGAGCACATACATGCGTGATTCAAGGTCCATTGTTGATTGCTAATCAGAAGTTACTTTATTATCAACCATGTGTCAGAATTTTAGTCCTGGGAAAGCAAATATTCTTACACATGCGCTGTATGCTTTATGAGATCATTGTCATCCCAAATCTATAAAACTCCTCCTTTTTTACAATAAAAGGTCTTTCTCTTTGCTCATGTAAGAAGTGGTTTTGACTGAGTTCTTCCGGGGTGGGGGTGAGGGAAGTCCTTTGGCCAAAGTTGGGAACCCTTAACAATTCAGGGGTAAGCCTAACAATTTTGGAGGTTCAGGGGTAACCCTTAGAGAAGCAGCTACTTGGGGCAGGACATTTGGGCATTATGAAAGTACAGCAAATCCTTAATTGTTTATCATCATTATTCGTCTTATTTTATTAGCCACGTTCCTACCATATACATTCACAGAATATAGTAAAATGCCTGTTATTTTTGTTATTTTCTGGCTTATGTGCCAAAATAATTTGACTGTTTCTGAGTATAAAATATAGGTATACTTAGGAAAGCAGATGAGTTCCTGCATATTACTTCTTTAGCAGAAAATTTGGAACTACTGTTGAGACAGAAATAACATGGAAAGAAAAGAGAGAGGTTTCCTACTCTACAAAAAAAAAGGAGAGCAGTAAGTACAAAAGGTTTCAGTAACTTAATATCCACATGTGAAAAGAGACAGCCAGGTCAGATAAGCCTTGCATAAATGAATAAAAACATCTAAAACTTTCTAGAGACCACCTGAAGGCTTCTTACAAAATGCATCCAGGGATGACCATTTACTTTCACTAGTTGTCACTCTTCTTATGATTTCCAATTTGGTGGTCAGACCTATAGATCTACGTTGTTGTTTTAATATGTTGAGGTGACAATTGAGTCAGGATTACCTACTTTCCTCTTTTTTGCTGTTCATGTTCATGTTTTTTTGCTGTTCATGTTTGCTCAGTAAGGGATTCTGGAGGCAGCTGTTGTTTACCTTGCCTATTGTAGGCAGACATATATAGCTACAGTAGGATTAGCTGGAAGAGAATCAAACTCTTTCTCAACTTAAGGCTTATTGCATTGTTTACTGTAGTAGGCATGCTGTTGCAACCCTACAGTTTAAATCTGTGTTCCTTTGTCCCCCTTCACTGTCTTCCCAATGCTAATGCTGCTAAAAGACTTCCAGCTAAACAGAGGATGAGATGGACAGGTAGAGGCATGGCTGGCATAAAAAAGACTTTGTAAGAACGGGCTTCTTCATTAACTCAGGTATGTTTGTAAATTACATGCCTTCAAGTCACATATTAAGTGATGACAACCCATTACTGTAATTTCATTAGGGTTTCTTAGACAATATAGCCTACAGCACATGGTGTTTCCTGATAGTCTTGCCCAAGTACTAACAAGGCCTAGTGCTGCTTAGCTTTTGGATTAGATAGGTTAAATTAGCATATGCCATGAACTGGTTAAATGCTGCTCCACCTCAGGCAGTGAAATATCTTTGGCCAGCTCTGAGGTCTAGAATAGCAAGAAGTGATAGTCATTGTTCCATGGCTATAATCAACATTAATGGATCATTACAGAACAATCCTATGCATCTTTATTGAGAATGGAGTCCCACTATGTTCAATTGAAACATACTAGGAACATATTCTAGGAATATGTGCATGGGAGTCCGAGCCTGAATATGTTTTGGGACAGGGCTGGATCTGTCTTTAGAGCCTGAGACAGAAACAAATATCCAGCTGTCCAGTGCACAGTTTCCAGTGCCAGCTAGGCTATTTTGGAACATGGCACAGTCACAAAATAAGCACTTTTCTTCATTCTTGGTGGTAAAAATTCCATCAAGAAGTACAGGCATACCTCAATTGACAAAACCTCCGATAGTGAAGTTCATTTTTACAAACATTTTTTATACAAGCAATAAAAGTTAAACAGGAAAATAACAGATTTCTGCTCTTGACATTTTTCTGTAGCCAGGTGTGCCTGTGTGAGAAAAAAATAATGAAATCCTCACTCTCAAAACTAGAAATTCCCCTTGTCCAATCTGAACTCAAAAGTCTTGGGATGTCCATTCCCTAGAAGTGAGAGGGTCACATATGCTAAATTATGAGCCTTGGCTCCATGCTGTGTTTTAAGATGTAGGTGAGAACAGGGAGCTTCCTCCTCGATTTGGAACTACATTCCTTGGTTAAAGTAACAGATCCTCTGAAGTAAGCAATCACCTAAGTTCCTGTTAAATTATCACATGCTACCTGAAAATGATACACAGATTGGGACAGCTTAATGTTGATAAATCCCAGACAGAGAGAATGTGCTTTGATCTAACTGTTAATTGTTTTCTGAATGTTTGTATGAGGAAACCCACCTATTTAATGTCTATAAGATGGGTGCTGAGAAAAGTTTACTGAAACACGTTGAAGCATTGTTTTTGTGGTGTAGGAACATCTCCTTGTTATTTCCATTTTATTTCTGTCTCAGATACCAAATTTTCTGTTAAAGAAATAATGCCCAGGAACATTTCTACTTCAGTAGAGAGGCAGAAATGAGAGAGCCAGCATGGTGTAGTGGTCTGAGTGTTGAACTTCAACCCTGGGGAAGAGGGCTTGATTCCCTGCTCAGCCATGAAAACCCCCAGGTGACTTTGGGCACATCACACACACAACCCCAAAAAAACCCATATGATAGTGTCACCTTAGGGTCACCATAAGTCAGAAATGACAAGGCACACAGCAACAACAAAAACAACTGAGATGTGAGACCCAGCCTGGTGTAATGGTTTGCGTATTTGACTATGACCCTGAAAACCAGGTTTCAGTTCAACCCATTGGGTGATCTTGGACATGTCACACACACTCAACTCCATGGCAGGATCACCTTAGGGTCATAAAGGACTTGACAGCACACACCAATATCCACTGAGATGTACCTGCATAAGGCCTCTCCGCTGGTTCAGCTGTAAAGGCAGCAACAGTTGGATTCCTCTTCCTTTCAAACAGTTTCAGTTTTTGCTCATCTTGATAAGAAAATTAATAAACTGTCTGCTGGCACTGTAGCCATTGCAACAGAACAACTGGTCATTATGAGAGCATCTTATTAAGAATGAAAGCCTATATTCTTTGGGGGTTTTTACAGCCATATCTGTTTCTTGCTGAGTCACACAAAAAAGCCTGAGGGCAGAGCTTGTGTTGTTATTGATCTGAAAGTTTCTCTGACAACCATTTCAGGTGAAAAATGGGACAAATCCATTAAATAATAACATTTTGCATACTGTATTGCTTTGGGTGAAGAGTCAACTAATGACCTAGACATAAATAAACAAATATTTCTATAGTGGAAGGATGGGTAAAGTGAGACTTTCCAGCTGCATGCTCCCTCTCAAAGCTGTGGCTTTTTAAAATTTTGTTACATGCCTTCAAGTCAACTGGAAAACATTTTATAGTGTTTTCTTGGCAAGATTTATTGACATGATATTTACCCTTGTGTGTACATGCATTCAGGTTGCCTGTCCACTTATAGCAACACTATGGATTTCATAGGGTTTGCTTAGGCAAGGAATACTACTGATCCTTCCTCTGAAATAAAGCCTATAGCACCTGATATTCCTTGGTGCTGTAGGCTGTATTTCAGAGGAAAATGATGACAAAAATGTGATACAACGTCTTTAAAAAGAAATACTAGCTTTAATTGCACCATAGATGGATGAATGGATGGATAGACAGAAACACAGAATAAGTGAAAAAGCAAATGTACAGTACTCTTTTCCAGGTAGAGCCTAGATCCCTAGAGGGATACTATGAAACTGAATGTAGTAACATGCTAAAAATTTGCATTTATAAAAAGCATCAGACATTTCAGCTTCCATCTTCCTCAGTGATGCCTGTTGGGAAGAACAATATTTTCATATTATGTATCATGTATACATAATAATATATTAATTTTATTAAAATCCATTATTGCTTTGTTATAGTGCAGTCTCATACGTGTGCACAAATATGTCCCATTAGGTTAAAACAGAACTTATTCCTAAGTAAGTTGCAGCCTTAATGTTCCGACTGTGAACTTTATCTTTCTGGTTGTCAACTCTGTAGCCAACAAAGAAAAGATGACAAAGGTGCGTTTCCTGTCAAATCTAAATAATATTTTACCCAGTAATCACCTGTGTCTCGCTTATAGAACCATCAGTTTGCAGAATATTCGGTTTTAAAAATCAGTGAAGAGGTAGGTAACTAGAATGTATCTTTTGCAGATCCTATTAATTGAGTATTGCTGCTAGTAGCTTATGTCTTTTCATGAGCTGTTCTAAAAAAATCAGTATGGGTACTTCTGCTTGATGTTTTTGCTCAGTGCAGTTTTCTCTAACTCTCTAAAGAAGCCACTTGTCCCTTGTCAAACCTTTCAGCTTTCAAAGCTCGTGCATGCTGGGTGCTATTTTTAGACACCTGGAATTGCTATGATTTGGTAGACCTGATTTCTCTATATTCACCAGGTACCATTCCACAGCTCAAAATCTTTACCATTTCCCCCCTGATAGATACGTGTGTAGTAGTAATACAATCTGAGGCTGACCACATATATTGATGACTATGGTCATTTCCACACTAGACTGTTATAGTGCTATTATTCCACTTTCAACATCCTGTGGAATTCTGGGGTTTGTAGTTTATTGAGGCCAAACTGCTCTCTGGCTTAGAATTCTAAATACCCCTCCCTAAACTGCAAACCCCAGGATTCCATAGGATGATAAAAGTAGAATAATAGCACTATAACAGTCTAGTGTGGAAATGGCCTATGCTAGCCATCAAACAGTATATGTACCCACTTCTCTGTAATGTAGTTTGGCAATGACCTGCTGAATAACTGTACAGTATTGATTTCTCCTTCAAAACTTGAAAATGTTTGCAGCTTAAAATATTTCCTATACTGAGAAAAGGGAATAAATTGCACCATCCATCCCTTCATCTGCATTACTTAATTTTGTGAGGGAAGCTGACCTTGGCTGATCTAACATTGAACTATCCTGGACACTTTTCCCCAGCAGATGACTATAACAACTGTATTGTTAGGAGATAGTAGCACCAAGATGGCACTACTGGAAATGTAATTTGTGAAATCATTAGAGCAGTGGTCAGACTTCTACCTTGTACAATCTGTTAAAAAAAAATTAGAATCGCAAAATCCATCACCTAAAGCATGGTACAAAAAACGGGGGTATTAATTAATTTAGAGTCCAGAATTTTGAGCAACAGAGTTAAGTGAAACTCACAGTGCTTCCACTCAAAAATTAACTCTTGGTTCCCCTAAGCTTTCTTCGTTTGGGGGCACTGGGGGGTGGGTGGGACGTCATGTTTTTGGTAAGGCTGAAATGACTAGGAGTCAGGCCTTCTTGCTGGATATACAGCAAATCACAGAGAAATCTACCGCTAAATCATCGTCTACCTTTTGCCTTCCCCTGCACAGGTTATTATTTTATATGCAATGTAAGAAAAGAATGGCACAGAGTATTATAGTACTCATGATTGTGAGTGGGACATTAGCAATGTGGGAGTGGCTATTCTTAATTCCACTACCTCTGAACTCTGTGGAAGGTTTAGGTCTGGGTGCCAGTAGAAATAGGTATAGCAATGGGCTGATGGGAGAATTTGCTTAGGAGCAGTTTGCAGGTAGACACCAACAACAGCAATGCAGATTCCAGTATGGGGAGCTAGCAATGGGTGTGCCAGTCGATGGGAGCTGCAGTTGTTATCACATCTAGAAAGCCACGCATTCCCCCATCTCAGCAACAGGGGTGGAGCTTGTAAAAATTCCGTTTGGAGAAAAGCTTCCAGGGTCCACTAGCCAGCATAGCCATGGGGGTTCTAGTAGTTCTGGTCCAAAAAAACCAGGGGGAGGGCAGAGGAAGGGAAGAGGAACTTAGACCATCATCCTCGTATACAGGAGACTCCCTGCAACCTGAGGCCCTCCAGATAGCTTGGACTGTAACTCCATCATCTGTAGGTGGAGGATGATTCAGCTCCTTGCATTACACCAGGTACTCATCAGGCCAGGAAACTAATATACCTAAATAAAGCAAAATCCACAAGAGAAAATATATATATAAAAAAATATACTATATATATATATATATATATATCTTTATTAGTCAACCAAAATGCACAAAATACATTAATAATAATAATAAAATAATAATAATAATTGTTACCTGCCTTCCCCCCAGGCTTGAGGTGGGGTACAGCAGAGATACAATTAAAAACAAATGACTAAATACACCAAAACACAAACCATTTAAACCACATAGTTAAAATCATAATTACAAGTATAAGGACAATTAAGCTCGGGGATCACATAACTAGTTGGCATGCTTTGGAAGCTCCACTGGATTCTTTATCAGATAAAAGATGTAAAAAAAATGATTTTTTGTATCCGATGTTGTTTCTGACATACCTAAGTAACCCGTGATGATGTCCCGGTGGATCCGGCGGGGCTTAAAGGCTACAAACGGATGCTGTTGTTAGAGACCCTGGTTCTGGTTCGCAGCAGCACCGTTCCACCTTATTGCAGGGCCACTTCCGCACTAGCCTGTTATAGCGCGATGATTCCACTTGCAACCTCCTCTGGAATCCTGGGGTTTGCAGTTTCGGGAGGGGCAAACTGCAAACCCCAGGATTCCAGAGGAGGTTGCAAGTGGAATCATCGCGCTATAACAGGCTAGTGCGGAAGTGGCCCAGGTCTCCGCTCACCGCGCGCACACTGGCGGCGCTCCCTCAGTGCGCCTGCGCCTCCCCGTCTCTTCGGCCACGATGCTCGGTCCGCGCCGGCGCGCCCCCGCCACGCCCCCTCCGCTTTCCCCTCCCTCCCTCCCTCGCTCCCTCCCGCCCGCCCGCCATAAACGCCCGCCGCCGTCTGGCCGCCGCGGCAGCGCCCTCTGGCGGCCGCCGTCGGAGGGCGCAGGGGCGGTGCTGGTCCCTGTGTGACCCGGAGCCGCGCCGGCCTGCGGGGGCCCCGGATGCAGGAGGCCGGGCGGAGCGGGGACGTCATTGTTCCCCGACACGGGCCAAGCAGGAGCAGGAGGAGGAGGCGGAGCGGGCGGGCTGAGGCGAAAAGGGACCCGGCAGCGCCGACCCAGGTAACCGGAGCCGCCGGGGGCCGGGAAAGGCGGGCGGGGCCGGCCGGCCGGGAGGAGAGAAAGCGAGGGAGCCCGGCGGGGCTAGGCCGCCTCCCCACAGCCGCGCACACGCTCTCGGCCTGGGCGGCTCGGCCAGGCCCATTCCCGCCCCCCTGCCTAGGGGCCGCCGCCGCCTCCCCGGCCCCGGCCCCGCTCTCCCGGCTAGGCCCACGCGTGTGCAGGCCCCGCCCCAGCCCCGGCCGCCGGTCCCCCCTTGCCCCTGGCCGCCCCCCGCCTCCCCACTGGCCACCCTCTCCCCTCCCTCCTCCCTCCCCCTCCCCTCCGGGTCGGGCCCCCGCCTGGAGTCCAGGGCCACGTCCGCACTGAGCGTTTATAGCGCTATTATCCCACTTTCCACCCGCTATGGAACCCTGGGGTTTGCAGTTTAGGGAGGGGACTTTGAGGTCGGAGGAAGGAAGGCCCCTCCCTAAACTGCAAGCCCCAGGATTCCACAGGAGGCGGGAAGTGGGATAATAGCGCTATAACCGTCCGGGGCGGACATCGCCCAAGTCGTTTTAACGGAGAGGCTGCAGGCGAGACAATGGCGCGGGCCGGTCGTTAGGAATGTAGGAGCGGCCCTGAAGTTGGATCGGACCAAAAGGCCTGTTTGGCCTGGCTTTATGGCCCCACTACCCTGATATGGGAACCTTCTCCCACCCCTTCCCAGCTTTCAGCGGGAAAACTGAACATCTGGTGAAATTTCCCCCAAACCGATCCCAGTGTGGGCTGGGGTGGGAGGGATGCGCACGTGGGGAATATTTGTGCCTGCAGGGAGAAGTGTGTGTGTGTATGTGTTTCTGACCCCTCAGTATGCATTGATTTGCCCGTGTGCCTCTCTGTCTAGGCATGAGCATCTGGTGGTGAAATATATGCCCACACTTACCTGCAGTTGTTTTTGGGGAGTGTGCATTATGTGTGTGTGTCACGTTTTATGTGCATATATCTCTGTAAATGTATAGAAATGTTTCGAAATACATGCTATTTGTAAGTTGTTCGCCGCCTCGATCCATATGGAAAAGCGGGATACAAACAAATAAATAAGTAAAATAAACATAGCCACAGGCAGTCTTCTGTTTACAACCACACTCGTACAAGGTTTGCTTTTGAAGTGTGTGCGTATCGTGCGCACACGTTTATTTTGATGTGGGAAGCAGATTCCCAGGATAGGACCCGTGCTTCGTATACCCCTTCCCACGCCCTGTTTGTTGGCTTTTGAATTAACACCTCCAAACATTAGTTTTAAGGGGGAAACAAAGGTCCATGTTCATTATTTATAGTCTTTCCATGTGTTATTCCCTCCTTCGGAGAGGAAGATGCCTATGTTTCATGGACACCTACTGCTCCCACCCCTGGTTTGATCTCCCTTTTATTTTGTGAGGGTGTCTTCACTTTGACCATTGCCTCGCCCCTGTTTATGTCCCTCCCCTTGTGGTTGAAAGGGGTGAGATTGGGGAGTCTCTTTCCGTTCTCTTACAGTGTTAACTTCCCAGTGCTTGGTTGCCATGGACACTGCCTCTCAAATGAGTGATTCCTTTACTGTCCCTTCTTCTTTCCTCCCCTTGTGCCAGAATCGGGCCTTGATGTGGCAGGGATGAAAATAAGCAGAAGCTGACGTTTGCCCCCTCTCCGCTGTCTCTAGGCCTGGGACTTGCACACCAGCCTCTTCTTGTTTGCCTCTTTCTTGTTTGCAGAAGAGAAGGTTAAGAGGGGACATGATAGCCATGTTTAAATATTTGAAGGGATGCCACGTAGAGGAAGGAGAGGGCTTGTTTTCTGCTGCTCCAGAGACCAGGACAAGGAGCAATGGATTCAAGCTGCAGGAAAGGAGATTCCACCTGAACCTCAGGAAGAACTTCCTGACGATCAGGGCTGTCCGGCAGTGGAATCTGCTGCCTCGGAGTATAGTGGAGTCTCCTTCCTTGGAGGTTTTTAAGCAGAGGCTGGATGGCCATCTGTCAGGAGTGCTTTGAGGGTGTTCCTGCATGGCAGGGGGTTGGCCTGGATGGCCTCTGGGGTCTCTTCCAACTCTAGATTTCTATGATTCTATGATTATTCAGCTGGGTAGATGTGTTACAAGAGCTGTAGTTCTGTTTGAATAAGGGTGGTGAATCTTGTCTCCCGTATAAACATTTTCTTTCTGTATGCACACGGGCAGCGTGACATGTTGACATCCAGGCTGCGTTGCTCTGTGTTTTTCATGAATGATGCTATAGCACCAACACAATAGATTCCTGGCTAGCAGAGTTGGGGAAAGGACTATCAATATGCCTGTTCCTTACAGAACTCATTCTCCCCAGGGAGGAATGTATCAAACACTGTTGCCTTCCAGTGCTATTAATTTCCAGGGGTAAGAGAAGCAGACCTTCATAGAGATTGTGCTTTCTGTGCATACTGACTAGCATGTGCCCCCTCTTCAAAGGTTGTTTATAGGCTGTGCAGCTGCAGACATCATCCTCTTTTTACAATAAATGATGCTTTGTATGTATAGCATTGCAAACACAACTGTATCTTAAAGGCACCTTTGAAACAGGCAGAGCTCCCTTTGCAAGTAAATTGCTTCCTTTGGAAGATAGTGGAATAGATTATTTAAAGAGGACCAGTTAGTTGTAAAAAACTGCTGCGATTGAATGAAAAGAATCCGGCATGATGTCTTTCGTGGCGGGGTGCATGAGGAAAAAGGTAGAAGCTTGGCATAATAAATCTGCCAAAAACAGAGGTAGGAGGTGGTGAAGAGAGATTATGAATGTTAGCAGGTTTCCCTCTCCACTCCCTCCCGTCTTCTTTCCTTCCTTCCTTCCTTCCTTCCTTCCTTCCTTCCTTCCTTCCAATAAAAGATGCAATATTGAAGGAAGCAGTTGTTGAAAGTTCACATTGTTAAACACTTGTGTCCCTACAAGAACTCTAGATTTTAATATGAGGTCTAATGTTTCCAAACAAGGAACTTGGTTTCATAGTAAGATGCCTTTTTGACTTCTAAGTGCACTTTCTATTCAGAGACTAAACAAGCTGGACAGTTACAGGTTGCAGAACTGTGCTGAAGTTTAAAGGCTAGACTCAGCCATTTATCCTTCTGCCTGCAAATATGATTTCCTTTTTGTAGGCCTGCATTCTATGTCTATATTAAATTAACAGGAAGTAAATTTTTAAGAATGTGCTGCCTTGTATTTATCTGGCTGAGATCATTCCTTTGAGCATATGAAAAAGGCATAAAGAGGAGATGGAAAAACTACAGCTCTTACAGTCCCTTACTGTTGGGAAAGGTTGACATGAATTATAGGTGAAAATATATGAAGGGTCAGAGTTTTCCCACCCTGGAAAAAGGTTGTCTCCTTCCATTTTTTTTTTAAAGTTGGTGACTTTTGTTTGGTTAAATGAGGTTAATTTAACATCTTGGGTGACTTGTATTGTAAACTCACAGCCAGAGAAAAGGTAGGCACTAGTGGTGTACTTGGGGGGCCTTATCTAGAATCAGCTGTCCATCATTCCTCCCACAGCTCTCTGTAAATCCTCATAAACCTTATCTGGAAAAGTGGGAAACACTCTGGAGAAGGCTTTGGTTATCACAGATAGCTGCAGAAGAAGGGAGAAGGGGAGAAAGTCCCAGTAGTGCAATTGTTAGGTACTGAACTATACCACGGGATGTAAAGCTGTCCTGCTTTAATTCAGAGAGTTTCTGAAGCACAGATTTCTTCATAATAGGAGTCACTTCAATTTTATCTCAGTAGAGTTGTGTAACAGTTTTCCTATGCAGATATACCTACCCCATAAGAGTATTACATGTGTTGCTTATGTACTGATTGTAGACATGATGAACGTGTCCACAAAGATGTGATAGGGAGCTTCTGGTTAGACATGTTGTGTTATGGATAGTTGGTAACCCTACATTAAAGGGTCAAGAAAACTCATGTATGAAGTGATCCTGGAAAAAAATAAAGGTTAACTAGAAATAAATATGTGATGTATATTAAAAAAAGGAAAAGCAGCAGGAAAGCCCAGAAGTTCTATTCAGTAGTTTTTCTTTGTTTCCATTAATTAATGAGTTAGAGCCATGAAGACCTGGAATAAATAGAATAAATCGGGGGGAAATTTTGTCCCAAAGCCTTATTTTTCTGGAAGAAATCAGAATAATGGATTATGGAATATATTATCTTAGAGTAGTAAAATAATTTTTTAAGGCAAACTGCTCATATTTTGTTTCCACATTATTTCTTAAAGCCATGTAGCAAGTAGACTTTTCTGTAAGACTATGTGCAGTGGTGCTACTCAAAAGAGGTGGTGCATGAACCAGGGGCAATGCACAAATGATTGACTGCCAGCTCATGATTAGTTTCTAGAAATGAAAGAAACCTTGTAGTTCCGTTTGGAAGAGAAAATATTTTAAAAAGTAAATTCGTGTTGTAATTATTTTTTGAATAAACGGTACCTATAGTATGCATACATGATAATTTTATGGCAAACCAAGTTATACGTAACAAAAGTTATCTTCCTAAAGTAACAAAGTGACTTTTGGCAGGTAAAAGGTGCCAATATTGATTTTTTTTTCATTTTCCCCAAAAATTTCCATTGTGTTCTGAAAAAAGAGGGGCAGGTTTTTCCTCATGGCTTCAAAAATTCCAGAAATTCTACCTCTTTATAAGGGTGAAAGACTTGTGGCTCTCCAGTTGTTGCTGGACTTCTACACCTATCATCCCTTATCTGTGATGTCTAAAATTGGTGAGAGCTACAGTCCAAAAACACCTGGAATGCCAGGAATTGCCCACGCTGGCATGAACTGTTCTCGTCCAGCTCTATAGATCTCTCTTTTTATGCTCTCTAACATGAGGTCAAGGGAGCTATATCCCTCAGGATATTTTTGGGTACATTCCCATCAAGTTATTATTGAACAGTACTGTCTAAGATTGATAGGTGATATTGTTCAACATCTGGAAGTGCACATATTCCCCATCCCTTGTATAGTATGTCTATGTTTAGGTACAGAGAAAGATGGAGCTTTTTTACTTTGTGTTGTTGTCATGTGCCTTCAACTTGACTCTGATTTATGGATTTATTCCATAAGGGTTTGCCATTATCTTCCTCTGAGGCTAAGAGAGTATGACTTACCCAAGGTCATCCAGTGGCTTTCTTTAGTTGACTGTGGATTCAAACCTTGATCTCTTGGAGTTGTAGTGCAACACTCAGAACAGTGTACCATGCTGCCCATTCACTTTATACAAAACTAGATTCTTTGACTACTCTAACAGTAGTTCCCCAAATTCTCCAGCAACAGAGATACCGTACCATAACTTGAGATCTGATCGTTTTAGCTCAGGATTAAGCAAAGTGCCAGGGCTGTTTTGGTGACTACCAGCCTCCCCGGGGGGGGGGGTGTCAAAATTGCTCCAAAATGCCCTCTGGCCCTTTCGGGGGGGGGTCAAAGAAAATTTCTGCAAAATTTCTTTCAAAAAATGTTTTGCTCCAAAATGCCTTCTGGGGATATGGGGGACATTTTCACTGCCTTTGGGCTCACAATAGGCCAATTTAGGTCCAGGAAATTTCTTTTTTGAAACAAGGAGGTGAACAGGATATGACTTTCACTCTCTGTTGTTAAAAAAAATGGCCCAGGAAGGCTAAAAAAATTGTTAGAATGCCCCTCTTGCCCCCTTTCATTTGGGTGGCAAAAAAATTGATTTTTCTTTTTGATGGGAGTTGTTGTAGGGGTGGCCCTCCAAGGTCAGTTGGGGGAGCTAATGTGGCTTCCTACCTTTCTGCTGCTGCCCCTCTTTTTTTCCACTGATATGATGGGGAGCATTTTGGCCCCCCAGATATTTTGGCCCCTTCAACACAGCCAATTATAAGTAACCCAAAACATCACTAATTCTTTTTTAACTGGAGATGCCAGTGACTGAAAGTTGAATCTTCTGCATTAAGACCGTGCTCGGGGGGCGGGGGGTGAGGAGAGGGTCACTGAGAACTCTGATTGCTGGAAATAAGAAGTTGAAGTATCAATTCATCCTCATGACCTTGATTACCATAGTTGGGATCTGGAGCATGCTTTTTCATAGGTTAGGTAGTGATAGTGCATGTGCATTTCTATGCATTTGTAATATTTCCCATCTGTTTCCTGCTCTGTACTTATGACATACTGTTTGTTAGATTACATTGTACGTAATAGGATAGTTCTGCTTTGTAAGTACAGTTGCCCTGCCAGATCCTTAGGTTCTGCATTCATGGGTTCAACCAACTACGGCTCAAAAATATTCATGATTTTTTTTTCAAATAGCAAAGTTTGATTTTGTTGAGTGCGAAGGACTATGCTGATGTGTTGGCTATAGCCTCCTGCAGTTTTCCAGATCCTCAGGCTCTCTCTGGCACTTGTTTGAGTTGTTTGCCATTTTATATAAAGGATGCCATTTTACTACATCATTGTACATAATGGGACTTGATAGTTCCTAGATGTTCCATAATGGTTCCATAATGATTCCTAGAACCAAACCCCAGCAGATACCAAGGACCCATTGTTATAGGTTAGCAAGGTAGTTCTGGTCAGTGCTTGGATGGATGACTACTTGGGTGTTCTGAGTCTGTTCCCATTTCAACTGTGTGAACATTGTATATGAGTGTCAGTGTTGAACAGTGGTTGGAGTACTTGTTCAGGGACTGAAGAAACTCCCAGCTCAGCCACAAAAGTATCTCTGTAGGATCTTGGGTTAGTCGAAACTTCACAGTCTAACCTAGCTCATAGATTGTAGATTTTTGTAATAGATCTTTGTAATGATGAAATGTGAGGTGGGAGAGGCGTGAGGGAGAATATAACTTTATATTCTAAAGCAGGAAGTCAGTAAATGAATGAATAAATAAATCTTGGATTGTGTTCCATGTTGGAAGAAAGGTGGGTTATAAATGCAATACGTAAATTAACTAGATGATTATTTTTTTTTAGTCCCTTCTGACTAAACTTGCAATTACACATTGAACTGCAGCCACTCATTCATTTAAATAAATTACTTGTCATCCATTCATCTGAATGTGTCTTGCATAAGGATTATAGGCCCGGCTGCTGAAAAGAGTGGATGATATATACACTTGATATCACATGTCACTTACTGAGAGATGTAAGATACTTCTTTTTCTTATCACATTAGCAGCATGTTTGACTCGTTCTGAAGAGAGAGTGCTTGCATAAATAATGAAGTACAGCTAACATGCTGTTGCATTTCGTTTCACTCTTTCAGTTTTGTGGCATTTCCCTCTTTTCATTTGATTTATTATTGTCACATTTCACACGTGATGGTGAAGCACCCTCATTTTGTATAGGAGGAAAGATGAAAAACCTTTTCAGACACCCGTATCCGCTCCATGGAACTTACTCTTTTGTCTGGGTTTGCATCTGTGTTTGTTGTTGGATAATCTTATCTGAGCGCTCAACAATCCAGAGTTGTTTTTTATTACTAGATTTGTTCCAGGCACCTCCAGGATTAGGTACTTGGTCTTTAGTTTGCTGTTGTCCAAATGAATTTTGGCTGCTGGGTGTTCTTTTAATATATTTTTAAAATTTGTCTTCTATAAACAAATCTGCTAGAAGATTTGCAAGTGAAATCATGGCCTGCAATTGTGTAATTGATTTCTTTGTAAAATGAGGTCTTCTTGACTCTGCAGTCTATTCTCCTTTACACATTGTACCTTTTCCTGATTAATGAGGGAGAGGGAGTTATGTTTAAGATGTACTCTGCTTTCATTGCTATTCAAATTAAGAGCAAACAGCCACATGCAGGAAATGAGTAAATACTCAAGCATGTTTAGTGTCGGTACAGAGACGTTATTGGGCAATTATGGTAATTTGAGCCCTATGATTCTAACAGGAAACTTGATTTAACAAGGACTTTGGAGAGCTGATGGCTTTTGAGAACACTGAAGATTATTAAATTTACAACCTTCTGTGTGTAAAATGCTTCTCATGTTTTCTGTTGTGGCAAAGCCATGCTCTGGACACAGTATTGATATTGCTAAAGGTGCCCATTTGACTGGATGCTGAGGGACTACAGTGCCTTAAGATTTTCCAGATGTCCAAGTAGTGAATGTTACTACAGTAAAAGATGCAGTGTCTCCTACAGCAGTTCAACACGTTTGTCTAGGATTTCTTTGCCTGTTGGATCCTCCCCGTTTCCACTTCCATCCCTACCTCCTGGAGACTCTGCATTGATTAGATGATGAGAAGCTGTTTGTGTGGAGCCCACCCTTGCGCTTTGCTATTCTTTTGGAGCGAGAAACTGTTGCTCAGGTCAGCAGCTGAGCTGCAAAGCACCCTGCTTGTGCTTCCGTTGTTTCTCCCAGCCTGGAGAAATACAGCACTGATAACTACACTCTAGTGGGCCAGTAGTCTTTTCTCACCAAAAGGGAAAGTATTGCAAGCTGACCTGCCATAGCCCTACATTTCTCTTGGCTGGAGAACTATTGTAGCTGTGTAAATGTCTTATAAGCAGAAAAAAAGGAATGGTGCAAAGATGTCAGTACCATTAGTGCAGCATTTTTGTCCTTCCACTCAGAATGTGCTGTTCTGTGGCATCCTTCATTTCACATTGATTCCAGATGGAATAGGGAAGGCTATAAATCCAGCATCTGCTAAACCAGTGGTTCTCAACCTTCCTAATGCCGTGACCCTTTAATACAGTTCCTCATGTTGTGGTGACCCACAACCATAAAATTATTTATTATTTACAATTCCTCCCCCCCCCCAGCAAAGGCCAGGAACCGGGAGGGCGGGCAGGGAGGGAAAGAGGAGCTGCGCGTCTCCTCTGGGAAAAAACTCCAAGAACCCCCCCCCGGGCTCTGCTTCTGCTTCGCTCTCGTTTCCACTGGGGGGGGGCAGTGTGGGAAAAGTTTCCAGAGTGTCGACCCTGGCGGAGGGGGAAGAATTCCAGCGCCTTTGTCTTTTGCGCCAGGCGCAGCTCGCCCCCCCAGAAAAGTGCCGCTTTGCGGCCCCCCAGCCCTTCCGCAGCGCCCCCCTCTGTGGCGAGTGGGGCAGGGGCTGTGGCAAGGAGGGGGCCTGCCCCCCATGCTGCCGCCACCCCTCCCCCCAAGCTGGCCTGTCAGATGGGAGGTTCTCCCAGTAGCGGAGAAGGAGAGCGATTTCAGTCCCTTCTGAACAGGGGGCAGGAGGATGTGAGCGTGTGGTTCGCACTTGCGCACCACCACTCCTGCTGTGGCAGCCCTGTGGCCACACACACTCCCACCAAAGGGGGCAGGAGGACGCGAGCGTATGGCTCACGCTTGCGCACCACCACTCCTGGGCCTTTTCTGCACGTTACCTTATTGCGGAGGTGGGGGGTGCCGTTCGCGCAAGCAGGCTCTTGCGAGAGGCACTCTCTTCGCTGCTCCTTCATCCTGCAACTGGCTTCCTGGTTGCGCAACCGCCCCGCCCCTTCCTCCCCCAGCGCAGCCTACAGCGCCAAAGGGGGCAGGAGGATGCGAGCGCGTGGCTCACACTTGCACACCACCACTGAGGAGGGAATGGAGCCTAAGACCGTCGGAAATACGTATTTTCCGATGGTCTTAGGCGACCCCTGTGAAAAGGTCGTTCGACCCCCCCAAGGGGTCGCGACCCACAGGTTGAGAACCGCTGTGCTAAACCAAGGATGGGAATCATCCAGTCCAGCATCTGGCGGGCTGTATGATTCCCACCTCTGTGCTGTAAGGTTGTAGCAGTACAGTGCACTCCTGTAGTTGGAGAGGAAAGAATGACCTCAGATATATACTTGCTTTATTGCAGGTACCTTATTAATTTCATTTGGTAATTCATTTTAGTCCCAAGTAAACCTGGTACTTCACTCTCTGGTCTCAAGCTTCTTACCCTCAGCTCTTTCTAACAAACTGAATTAAATGTATTATTTGGTAGGGCAATGGATATAACTGTACTGATTCACTGTATATGGAAGAGTGTGCATCTAAACTTGCAGTTTTGTGTTGGGTGAAGAAAAGGTAATGGAAGTACACATTTTTCGTAGAAAGTAGTAAAATTTCTTTCCCTGATAGCTGAACAGCAAAGCTGAAATTTGCTGATCTAGGTGCATCTTTAGAGTGCTATGGCTCCTCTTGTGCAAGGAGGCATGACCATATACACTACTGAAAAGTAAACTGAAATTCTGTTTAAGGCATGTTGCCCGTCAGGTTGGCCAGCACAGCGTTCACTTGCCCTCCTTAAAACAAAAATTGGAGTTCTTTGTGCTTTGTTGTTGAAGTTGAGTGGATCAACCAACCAGAGAAGTGGAAGATACCACTGTAAGGAAAAAAATAATCTTCTACCTCACCAGTTTTATTAAAAAGAAAACTGATGTTCATTAATGTTGTAGCTCTTACTTGTAGCATTCATACATTTTGTCCACTCAGTGTTGAATCATTATGCTGTATATAATATAGGAGAGCTTGTAAGCTAATGGCTAGAGAAAACTGTTGAATATTCTTACTATTCTGCATCTGACCAGAGCCTCTCTGTAGTTCAGCACACTACCTCTGATACTGGAGATAATTTATAGCCATTGTGACAAGTATTCATTTATGTAGCCTTACCGTATTTAAAATCATCTAAGCCTCTTTTAAAGCTGTCCATGTTGGTGGCCATCACTACATCCTGTAGACATCTTCTCTGATTTTCTTCAGATAAAAAGTGGCTTTTATTCAAATTGCTTACACCTTTCAGAATCACTTATCACACTTGGAAGCTCTTTACAAAAATGTTTGTGCTGCCCAAGAGTGTGTTCAGGTTTATGCTTTCCTGAAAGGGAGGAAAAACAATTGCTGCTTCTTAAAATAATATTGATTTGTATGTGTTAACAGATAATATATAAAGCTAATAAATAGGACACAACTACATTTGGGTTGTCCAGTTGCATTTTCTGTGTGTGTGTCTCCTTTGCCTTTGGGGTATCAAACAGAGTATATATGTTTCTACCAAAGGGGGGAAAAAAAGAATATCATTCCAAAAAGAAGGATGAGATGCTGGAAAGAGGTTGTAGCAACTCTGTGTGTGTGTGTGTGTGTGTGTGTGTGTATGGTGACTGGGAAATGTGTTTTTCATAAGGTTTGGCTATTACAAAAAAGAAAGCCTGTTACTGCTTAGCAACTGTTACGGACATTGCTTTAGACAAAGCCCTGGAAGACATGAGATGTAAACAATGTTCCACTTCTTCAATTTGAGTGGCTCCCATTTCCATAGTGAATTTCCTTTAAACAGGAAAAGGACCGTCCTTACCTTGAAGGAAACTGAACTCTCTGCTCTTCTTACCGTTTGTTAAAGTGATGGTTCTTCCCCTTTCCGCTCTCTTTTGTTTCACAGAGATGAACAATGACCATAGTTGACAAGACATCTGAATCCTCAAAGCCTTCGGCTTCTGAGAAGCAGCCTTTCAGCTCCGTGGCACCAGCTTCCGGAGATATGGACTCAGGCTCTGCAGGATGGGGTGCTGTGTCTTCTTCTTTGGATGCTCCAAAACACAAAATATCTTTGGGACCAGTGCCAGGAGCTGCTGTGTATTCTAATTCATCTGTACCTGATAAATCTAAACCCTCAGCTCAGAAAGATCTGTGTAAGCATTACTGATTTTTTTTTAAAAGAGAGAATACACCCCATTTGTCATGAAGTTGCATTGTTATGTGTCTACAAGCTATTGCCAACTTAATGGCAACCCTTTGGTGAACCTATGCTGGAGTTTTCTTGGAAAGATTTGTTGAGAGAGGGTTTGCCTTTGCCTTCCTCTGAGACTGAGAGAGTGTGACTTGCCCAGGGTCACCCAGTGGATTTTCATGGCTGAGTGGGGATTCAGATACTGATCTCCAGAGTGGTAATGAAATGCTCTAACCAACTGTACCATGCTGGCTGTCCCTATGGAGTTGTGTACAGGCATTATTTTAAGTTGTAGTAGGAAGAATACTTTTTCTTAATTCAAAGGCAGTACGAGACTCTTGTGGACTGTATTAACAGTTGAATCCTATACCTATCTGCTCTGAAGCAGTACGGACATTAGTGTACGTAGGATTACAGTATAAATCAGTGATGGGAATGGTGCAAGTCACAGGTGGCCTGCCTGGTCCCCCAAAAGTCCCTCATTGCTGAAAATGTTGGAAGCAAAGAGGCACCAATGCCTGTAAAGAGTGACTAGTGAAAGGGAGCTCTGGAGAAATGCCCGTCCCTTTTTTTCATCTCTCTGTTTCTTTCTTTGATCTTTATACTCAAGCCTTTTGCTTCCTGCCTGCCTGCAGAGGTCACTTTCCCCTTCTTCCAAAAGTTAGTTAGTCCTTTGTCTCTCTTTGTCTGGGAAGGGAGCATCCATGAGGTTTCTGCCTCAGGATGCCTTGTATTTCCTCAAGAGAGCCAGCTTTTAGGAGCTCTTCTACTGAAATTAAGGTAATTTTTTTTGTCTACTTTCGTATCCAAAATGGATTTCCTAAAATAATAAATGAAAGTTTTTCCTTTTTTTTAACCTTATATCTTTAGTCTTTCTCTTCTGTTTACTTCCAAAGGCTAATATTGCTCATATTTCTCCTGTTTACTACCACTGGCTACGCTGCACTGTGCTTAATATCCCTACAGAAAAATGGTCCCTAAAATAGGGAATTGCACCCAGGAAGTTTCCAGGAAGCATAATTTTCTATTTTAAGGCCATGGCAGGGAGAGGAATGAGGGTCCTTTTGGTTAGATACAGTGAACTTGTTTGAAGTGAAGCCTGGGTAGGTAAGCATGTACATAAACAGTATATTCTTGAATAATTGTGCATATATAATAAATGATTAATATAGAGCATGTAACATCTTTTGAAAATGCAGTTTCAAGCAGGAAGTGATTAATACATAGTATCCTCTGTGCTGAGCAGCCCTTTTGAATCAAGGAGGTACTACGCCCTAAACACATACTGACATTTTGTCTGGATAATCAAAAAGTGTCCCGTGAATTGGCAGTGCTATGTGGACAGCACGTTTCTTAATGTTGGTTTGTGCAGGGTTGAGGAAAGTTCCTTTTTTGGACTACAACTCCCAGAATCCTTCAGAATGGGTAGCTCCCTGGGCTATCTTGTCCAAAAATGTATCTTTGGGCATGTATGAAAGGAGTGATGAGGAAAGAATACAACATTACACTAAAGCGAATGGATAATCCACATAGGCTTTGCATGGATACATCTATAGAGTCACTCTGCTTGAAGGATTTTAAAGTGTAAGATGCACTCCTGTATTTTTCAGCTCCAGATCCTGCTGGCAGGACACTCGCATTTGCAAGCTAAACAAATCATGCAAAGATAGACTATCTGCACAACCTTAGTTTCTCAGATTTATTCCAGTGTTAGCAATCTCTAGAGTGGAAAACTAGATTCTAGATTTGCTGTTATCATGTAACACTCATCTTATTAGCTAAATATAAGATGCAGGTATCTGTAGGATTGTAATATTTATGCTGCAATTCTGGGGTAGGAATTGTGCAACCCTCTGGATGTTGTTGGACTGGAAAACATGTGTTTTTCCTTTAAAAACAAAGAAAATATAGAAAAAGTTAAGCAGACCTAATCTGCTGACAGAATAAAACTTATTGTTAATCAACAAAGATTTTTGTGGAGGTTTTGTGAGATTTGTTAGATTATTACTTAATATAGTAAACATTTTTAGCACTTAAGAGGTTATGAAACGATTTGTCACAGAGTCTAGTGAGTGAGATAATAATGAGGGGGGAAAGGAAAGAGATGGTGAAGTGGACTTATAATAAATTAATGGTTAAGAGCTGGCATGAAGGCAAGAGGAGCATAATGTTCTACCTGAACAATTCCACAGTTCTCCCTCTCCCTCACTGGTAGCTTTCAACTCTGGAGGTTTTGCCATGGCCATTTACTGCCTGGGGCGAGGTGACCAGGCAGTGCCTGGGTGCAACTGGAGAAAGAGAAATCAGGTTGCTCTTCCAAATCTCTAACAGCATGCGAGCAACCACATTCATCTTCAGTGCAAGACTGAAACCAGTACAGGGACAGGCCCCTTGTTAAACGACCATGGTGGTGCGTATACTGAATACATCCTTGTGTAACTTCCCCCCAAGAAAGATACGTGCATCCGTAACTCCCACGTTCAATGCGTGAATATCACCAACAGGATTCCAGCCATAATATTTGTTCAGGCCATCTTTCAGCGAAAGCTTCCCATTTACTCAGGTCATTAAAAAGGAAAGAAAATTCTTTATGTTGCTGTTATTTTTAAAGACGTCTTTGAGTCATTATTCTTGTCATCATCTTAATTACTTCAATATTTCTGAAACGTATCTTTGTTCTTTGGCAGCTATCGGTGATGGTATTGCAGCACCCCAGAAGGTCCTTTTTCCAGCAGAGAAGATCAGCTTAAAATGGCAAAAAATGCACAGAGTTGGAGCTGGTCTCCAAAACCTGGGCAATACGTGCTTCCTGAACTCTGCTTTGCAGTGTCTGACCTACACCCCCCCTCTTGCCAACTATATGCTTTCTCATGAACACTCCAAAACTTGTGAGTATATTTTAACACTTGTTACATTGTTCTGAAAATGTGAAATAGGAACCTTTCCCTTCCTGGCATCACTCAGATATGCTGCTACCTGGCAACAGTGGGAGTGGTAATCTGAAGCATTTGGCAGCTGCTTGTTTGGGGAAGGCTGATGTTTTGAAGTTGAGGATGGAAAATCTGCAAAGTTAGCTCGGGATAATATTTTGAAACTACCTAAAACAGAAAGGCATATAGCTATTTCATGCAGATGCCTTATACTGTATTTCCAATGCAGTAATATAACGCTTACCTGGCCTTACTGGCCTTATTATCACTTGTACGATTATTCCTTCATTCTCACGTCTGCTAAGTCACATATATGCATAGCCTCCAAAGCATCTTACTGTGTTATGGTGCGTGCCAGTCTTTGTCTGTGTACATTTGGTCTTTTTCAGTCTCTTTCCTTGTGCCATACAAGAAGGATTCCACATGCAATCACTACACTGATATATATACTGCATTTGCCCCATTGGGGAGCTGTGGAGTTATGCCTGCTGCTAGTTCCAGCTTTAAAGCTCTTGTGTTAATGCTGCACAGGGCAGAAGGAGACAGGCAGGTTCAGTTTATTATTTGCCTGTTGGTTGAGGTAGGAATTAACTATTTTCTCCAGGTACGCAGGCAAAAGGTGAATAGACTAGCTGCATTAAAACAGCATAATTATGGAACACCTTAGAAATGGAAATTTGCAAGAGAATAACCATGCAATATAATAGTCAGCTACAGTGCACCCTCTAAAATTTGTGGGGGTTCTGTTCCAGGACCCCTGTGTTTAAAAAAAAAAGGCAAATTATTTTCAGTGGATGCGTGTTGTGTCCATTGATGATAATGGATGTAATGCTTCATGTGACCTCAGATTTGTGTATGCCAAGGTCACACCACAAGAGGGTGCAGTGTAAGCAGATTCATCTTACTCATTTTGGTCTATGTAGGCATGCCAGCGGGCTTTCACAAATGCTTACCATCTTTTTGCCGGGTGTGTAATGTTTTTTTAAAAAAGTCTTCCCATACAGCATGTTAGGAATACTTCTGTACTTCAGATTTTAGCATCATGTTAGCAGCCGACATTTTGCTAGGAACTTATAGATTTGACAAGTTCTGCCTTAAAGTGGTACATTGCTCTGTTCTTATTATAGGTGCTTTTTTAAAATTCTTTGTTCTGTGCAGCATTTCCCCAAAAGAAAAGTGTAATGCCATAATTTATTGTTTTAGAAAAACTGATTAATTAAGATTAATAAAAAGATCATTGGGTGGGCCAAACTGAGAAACTATTCCTTGTGTTCAGTTTTCAAGAGAACCTATCAGAATCTTCCTCTACATAGTTCCTTCCCAAAAACATGCATTCACAGCAGTAATATACAGTGCTCACAAACATTAGATAGTTTGTGTATATTAAAGGTGAGGATTTTTTTCTTTCCTAAAGAACATAGTCTTTTACGAGGAGTCTGGCAGAAACCCTTCTGAGTGGCATACAGATAACAAATTGTTAAGTGGTACATAAATTATGAATAATATGCCTGTAGATGAAGGAGAATGGTGAAAGAACAAGCACACTGTTGTTGAATGGTGGTTTGTTTTGCTCTTTAGCTAAATATTGTGAATATAAGTTTGTATGTAGTACAAAGATTGGCCTTGTTTTGTTAAAGTTGCTTAGAGTTTTATTTTTTTATAAATATTTTTATTAAAACACCCGTTTTGAATATATGAAACAACACATAAGGGAGTACATAACACTCAGATGGAAGACAATAACAAAATAACACTAATGAAGAGTAACCTATTCTAAGAAGACAAAAGACAAACTGAACTAAAAAGAAAATGAGCTTCCAGCACCCCAGCTGATGGTTATAAGATATACTAGAATATATAAAACTGCTTAGAGTTTTAAAAGTAAAGATGGCGATGGCTCCTTGTTTTAAAGATAATATGGTGCCTGTTCAGTGACCCTCTCATATTGACCCCTTGAAATAGTTGCCACATTCTGTTTGTTGTTTTGTATCTTCAGGTCATTTTTATGACAACCCTAGAGCAACCCTTTCAGAGGGTTTTCTTGGCAAGATTTGTTCAGAAGCAGTTTGCTGCCTTTTGAGGCTGAGAGAATGTGTCTTGCCCAAGGTCACCCAGGGAGTTTCCATGGTTGTATGGGGATTCAAACCCTGGTCTTGGGATGTAGTCCAGTGCTCAAACCGTTACATCACCCTGGCTCTCCCAACATTCTGTACTTAATGCAACAAAATAAAAAGACATAAAGGAATCGAATGACACCTTTGAAATTCACCAGGAAGAATAGATCCTTTGCATAAGCTTTTGTTGGCACAGTCTGCTTCATCAGATGCTTGGATTGTGGAATTGTGCGCGTAGTGTGGACTGCATCCCTGAAGGCTGCTCCTTCTTACCAGTTAATTTCAAAGGTGCTTCTGGATTCCTTTATACCAAAACATACTAACACAACTGTTATATCTTTGAATGCTAATGCAATAAAATAATGCAGAAAAATGATGAATATTGATAGGATGAAAAAGGAGTTGGCATCTTAGCAAGTAGGCATCCTACAACATGGAATTAATCAATTTTGTCTTTTTCCCACCAGGTCATGAGCAAGGATTTTGCATGATGTGCACCATGCAGGGTCACATCACCCAAGCCCTTTCGAATTCTGGCAACGTCATCAAGCCAATGCCTGTCATAAATGATCTTAGAAGTAAGCCTTTTAATCAGATTCCTCATGTAGTACATGCAGTATGGTTTGGTCCAAATTAGATCTACACGGCATGTCCGCTGCAAAGCCAAAACTGGGCCACAAGGTCCTTATTGGGCCCTTCCCTGTTTGGTAGTTCCTGGCAAGCAATACATACGGGAGCTATGTTATGCCCTTAGTGGCACCGTAGATGGCTGGTGGTCAGAAGTCAGTATAGTAAGCCATGAGTTATATGGGTTTGATCCAAGTCTAGGATGTGGAAGTCAGGCCCTGGGAATAATTCCAGACCTCAGATCCCAGCCTGGCCCATGAGAGCTCCTAGGTGAATTTGGCCCCTTTCCAGTTATACCATTGTTTCCTAGCTTTTATATGTGTTTTCCCAATTTGAAAAGATTGAAATGCCCCTTGTAAGACTTAACTACCAGCAGCAAGAGCTTTAAACTAAAATATGCTGGCATTTTTGGTCTCACCATTTTGTCTTTGGCCAGCCACGAAGAATTTTTCTGAAACTAAGTTTGGCCCTTGGGGAGAAAGAGGTTCCCCACTCTTGATTTACAGCTTCATACTTTTTTAAAAAAAATGTAGGTTAACATCTTTGGTGTAACAGTCTTTTTTGCTTCGTAGGAATAGCAAAGCATTTCCGTTTTGGCAACCAAGAAGACGCACATGAATTCCTACGGTACACTGTAGATGCTATGCAAAAAGCGTGTTTGAATGGTAGCAACAAGTAAGTTGCAAGCAGAATAATAACTCATTATTCCTGTTCCCTCCATCTATTTGTTTCTCTGTGATTTCAAGTATGTTTTGACTTTTCATCCATCTGCCTCCTTTTTGCAATTTTCAGATTGGACAGACATACTCAGGCTACCACTTTCATTCACCAAATATTTGGAGGATATCTAAGATCTAGAGGTACATTCCAAAATAACTAAAGTTTTGCCTGATTTTGGCATTTACTTGAGTGCTATTAATTCCAGTTTTGATTTCTTCATCCTATGCTGAACTTACGTATTTTTTTCTTTAAATTTCAGTAAAATGCATGAACTGCAAAGGAGTTTCAGACACATTTGATCCGTATTTGGATATTACACTAGAAATAAAGGTATGTTAAGTTTGGGACAGTTTCATTTAGCTGTCCTACTACAGTACAGTAATTTGGAGGGAGGGTGAGATTTGTACATAATACTTCATTGAAACAAATATTATCATGCATTTTATTTCCAGTCCAGAATATGGAAATGCTGCCACGTCATGAGTGTGATCATTAGCCACCGACAGACCATCCTGCATGAATTTGTCTAATTCTGTCTAACCTATTGAGTGTCACTGCATCTTGTGACAGGGAATTCCATACATTTAATTATGCATTCTGTGAAGAAATGCTTTCACTCAGGTGATTTCCGAGGGGATAGTTGTGTTCATCAGTTGCAGCAAAAGCAAAGTGTGGTGGCACCTTTTTAAAAAATAGAATGACTATGGACCCTCCATATCTGCAACCTTCAAATAACCGATTTCCAGCAATCACATAGCATCATATCCTATACATAAAATGGTGGCGACATGATCATGGAAGTGCTGAAATGTCTGCATGCACATTTAATAATATTCATGATTTTTTGCCATTTGAGAGGGGCCCTGGAACCAAACTCCGAACTGAACCAGAACAGATATGAAGGATCCACTGTATTACAGCATGAGCTTTCTTGATAGTCCACAGAAGCTCATGGTATAATAAGTAGTTACATTTAAAGATGCCACTGGACTCTTCACTGTTTCAGGCAGCATTTGTCCTGGAAAAAAGATGCTATGCCTCCATCTAAAACAAGGCTGAGTAACTTTTAGTTCTCCAGAGGTGATTGTACTGCTACTGCCATCAGCCCTTACCACTGGTTGTGCTGCCTGGAGTTAATGGATGTTGTGTTTCAACAACATGCGGGGGCAGCAAGTTACACACCTGATTTAAAGCCACAAATACAGGTTTACAGCATTTGTGGCTTGGTACAGGTGGAGTGTTTTTCGTTCTTACTTGGAAATCCTAAGTCACTGATCTGAAGCACTTGGTATGTGGAAGGGACCTCCATGTATAATAAGAAGATTCCATAACTCTTGCTAATGTGAATATTTTTATTTATTTATTTGTTTGTGAAGCTCACTTCGGTTTTCTTTTTCTCTAATTTTAGTCAGCTCAAAATGTTAATAAAGCTCTGGAGCAGTTTGTCAAGCCAGAACAGCTTGATGGTGAAAATGCCTATAAATGTAGCAAGTAAGAAAATTATTTTATCTCTATTAAAAGACTGGATGCATTTGTATGTGTGAATGTAACTCTCAAAAGAATTTGGCTTGTAAATATAGAGCTAGAATTTGTTGTTTTATATATTGCTAATTGTTTGTTTTGTGATGTGATGTAACAAGTGCCCATGTATGATGAAAGCAAGCCAGTTTTTTTAACCTTACATGTGTATAATAAAACAAATCCAAAACTGAATGTCATAACTTCCTCCTCTGAATACATGAATGGAGCATTATGAAGCATGGAGTGAGTTGAGAAAATAGTTGTTTTCTGTTTGCTCAGTATAACTAACGTCTTAGGATCAGCTATTTTGAACTGATAACAATTTATTTATGACAACTTGCGTGTGTGTCAATTCCAACAGGACAGGTCACTATGTGAACTGTAGGAAGAAAGGTAAATGTGAAAGAAAATAACAACAAATTGTTTTCTGCATATGTTTTAGGTGTAAAAAAATGGTTCCTGCATCAAAGCGGTTTACAGTACATCGGGCCTCAAACGTCCTTACATTGTCCCTGAAACGGTTTGCAAATTTCAGTGGTGGCAAAATTACAAAGGTAATAGTGTGATACAGTTGTACCTCAATTAGAGTTTATGGTGCCATATGTGGACATTAAAGCATATTGAAATCAACAAGCTCAACATCAAATTTGAGAAAAAATAGTATAAAATGCTTTCAAATAAATAATAGTGGTGGGGTGCACTAAACTTAGCTAGTAACTAGGCCCTCTTACTGCCTTCCCTTTCACTCTTGTTTCCTGTTGTCTACCTGCTCTATGAGAAAGTGTTCATTTGTTTCTTGATTTAAAGTGCTCATACACATCAGTCAGTGGTGCTAGGGCAATTAAGCCTAGAACAGGTGTTCTCAACCTTTGATCTTCCAGCTGTTTTGTACTTCATCTCCCAGAAGCCTGTGTTAGCATGGCCAGTTATGACAAATTCCAGCAGGTCAAGTACAAAATATCTGGAGGACCAAAGATTAGGAACCACTGGTATAGAACTTCTGGAAGTGTTGTAATTTTTCAAAAAAAATTAAAGTTATTTTTATAAGATATCCTCTTTTTATGTGTAGATGATTAGATTTGTGTATTTAAATAGCTGGTAACTGAATTATTTGTTCCACTTAATTGTTTCCCCAAAAAATGCAAGTGTTTTTCTTTTCTTCTTAGGAGGTAAAATATCCTGAGTATTTGGATATTCGACCATACATGTCCCAGCCAAATGGAGAGCCAATTATTTATGCATTGTATGCAGTTCTGGTCCACACTGGTTTCAGCTGTCATGCAGGACATTATTACTGTTACATTAAGGTAAATATACCTTTTCCTTTTTTTCCCCTCTCCCTTGCTCATTTATTTAACATTTTCTATATGCTGCCTTACTGCAGAAGTACACAAGGCTTGTTAAATTTTATAATGACAACTTTCTGTCTAAGAGGGATGATTCAAGAGGAAAATGGTACAGAGAGCAAAGGGAAATTGTATTCATATTTCTTGTTGTGGGTTTCCAAAGTGGGTTTCCATGGCCAAGATGGGATTTGAAACCTGATCTCCCAGTCCTAGTCAAACACTCAAACCACTACAGGACATTGGCCCTCTTTCCAGCATAACTATATAAAGCAGAATTCATTCCTGCTTCTTGGAATGAAGGGACAGAATGGCAGTTGCTTACAGCCAAGCTAGGAGATGAAATCTTGGGGCCTTTGAGACCCCTCCCTAAACTACAAACCCCAGGATTCCATAGGATGTTGAAAGTGGAATAACAACACTATAACAGTCCAATGCAGAAATGGCCTTGTAATCACCTCTTCTCCTCAGTGAATCCAGGTGAAACAGCTGCTAACAAGGACACTTCTGGGAGCAGGGCAGCTACATGACAGTTAGTCCCACTGACCAGGTTTTTAGTCCCCCTCACTCTATTTTCATCTTTTTGCTAGTGTGGTTTTCATTATAAAGCAAGGAGGTGTGCTGTAGGCAGTTTTAATGATTCATTGTTTCCATCTCATAAAAAGCTGTTGTACTCCCTTATAATTTTTTTTAGTTTCCCTTTGGAAATGGGGCTTAGCTTCTGAGCTGGTCAGTCTCAGCACTACCCTTAAACTCCCAACTAATCTTGTAGTACTGTACACTTGTAAAGGCGCAAATGACTTGTGTTGTCCAGCCCCCTGACCAAAAGGCAAGACAAGTCTTTCTGTGCAATCTGGATCACAAGTTACTACAAAAAGGAAGAACATGCCTGTGGCTCCAGAGGCAAGCATAGAGTCACGATTCATTGGATATCTACAGTTTGGACTGAAATCCCCTCTTGGCTATGAAAAATATTTATTTACCTACTATATTTGTATGCCGCCTTTATCTCAGCATGAGACCCAAGGCAACTTCCATCAACAAATTAAAACAGCAGAGCATTTAAAAACAATTAAAAAACATTAAAAACATATAAAATCCTGAAATCCTAAAACAATATTCCATTAAAATAGTGGCTAACCTGCTTAGTTCTCTCACCACACCCCCATCTTGCTGGCAAAATAACATGGGCTGCCACTAACTATGCCTTTTCAGACTTGTTGGCAGAATGGTGGGAGGCAGTCCAGAGAGTGAACAATCGCCTTAGCAATGCTGAACAAGGCAAAATAAAACAAACGACCTGTTCCCTTCCTCACAAAGAGAATCCTAGTATTTCTTTCACTGCTGTCATATTTCCAGCAAGCTTCAGTTGTTATAGAATGTTCATATGTGAAGTAATTAAACTGCTTGTACTTTCCTTAGTGGAGCTGCCAGAAAGGCACTGTAGCAGAAAAACTACTTGGCAAGTCTTGGCCAAAGTTAGTTTCAAATAGCTAGAAAACTTGTCATCTTTTATTTCATAAACAAGGTTCCTAGCCAAAGAAAGGGTAGGGTTTTTAATACAGTAATTTTCAGACTGTGCACCAAGGAATGCTGAAGTTCCTAAGAAGCTTATGAGGGGTTCCTTAGTGGAAAACTCAACGATGACAAGGTTCAGTAAGAGATGGCTTGACAACTGCTTCTAACCTTCTGTGATGTACAACCACAGGAAGGGGATTGAGTGTGCGCCTTTTGGGTCTTTAAACTGATGCAAGCTCTGGAGGCCTTTGACCAACAATTCCATGCAACCTAAACCTCCATAAACCTTAAATGTCCCAGAATGCACTGGAATACATGAAGGCTTCCTTGGCAGATAGGCGTCCAAGGAAGAATCCCTCAAATGAAAAGATCCAAGTGTCATGGGATGCCAGGAGGTGGTTGCCTTTTGTTGTGGTTTGTATTATTGTCTGAGTCCTTCCCTGATGTCACTGGGGCCCAACATCATGATAGGTTTCATTTAGAATCTGACTGTGGCAAAGGTCAGTAGGGGATTAAATAAAGTTGGTAGTGGTGGAGGAAGAGGATTTTCCTTTTAATCTGCCTTTTCCCCAAAATTGGGGCTCAATAATGGGTTGAAAGTCAAACTGTGTGCCAGCCAAACAGAGACTGGTAGTAGACATTTAATGAAATTAATGCTGGTGGTGGAGTACTGGGTTTGGCAGACAAGAACTGAGAGGCCAAAGAGCAGAATGTAGTCAAAATAGGCTGGAAATCAGGTACCAGGTATGTGAAAGCAACCTGGGTTGTTCCTCCATCCGAAGAGACAAGAGATGAATACAACTTGGCACAAGGATTACATAGAGTCAGCCAGCTATGTCTGGGTTCCTGAAGGTATGTAAGAGATGCAGTTCCATCTCTAGCCACAGGCTGACTGGCACTACAGTGTAACAGAGACTGGCCTTCAGTTCCCTCAGACTGAGCGCTCTCTCCTATTCAGGGGCCAAGGTGCCTGCTTGAGTCTCTGTTTCAGTACCAGTGCTACTAATGTGTAGTGTATCGACCTGAAGGGCAGTGCACTGGGACCATGTACCTGGGCAAAGCCAAGCAGACATTGTGAGTGGGGTGGGAATAGCTTTGAATACATGTTTTCAGTCTAGCCACTCTGAAAATAAATGTGGACCATGCATATTCAGACTAGATCGCCCACATTTTAAAACTGCATTTGTGTTTCTGCTGTATTTGTGGGTCTCTTCCCCACTCTAGAACAGACCTGCCCAACCTGGTATCCACTGGATTATTTGAACTGAAGCTCCCATTATCTAGCACAGCTGAATATTGTAGTTCAAAACATTAGGAGAGAGCAAGGTTGGGCCCCAGAAAGAAGAATCTAGCTCAGGTTGGATACTATGCAAGTATAATTGTATACTATATAGGCATGCTTCAAATAATGAAGCCTCCTTTTTTCAGAGACTATTTATTCCTCCCCACCCCCGTGTCTCTTTTCTCTTCCATCCTCTGTGTCTCTAGGTTATTTTAGCATGGTTATTTTATGCATGGTGTATGAACCTATTCCTGCTCTTTCGATGTTATTTCTGCCTCTGGTACCAAATTTTGTGTTTGAAAGTAGTAGTGCCAAGGAACTCGTCTACTTTGCTAACAGAGGTATAGTTGAGGAGAGAGAGCTCACTGTGCAGCGAGCTTTGTTCTTATATTTGACATCTCACTTTAAAATACCAGCAAATGAAAGAGTGGTATGTCATCCTTGTCTCTGTCTGCTCTAGTTTCCTCCTCCGGCTGGCAAGCAAAGCACCCTGTGTTGCCTTATGTCTGAGACAAGCAAAAGAGGGCAGGTTCCTCCCATCTCAGGCACTCAGCAGCAGGCAGAGGTAGCAATGCTATTGAAATTGACAAGGCTGATCTGTTGGCATTTGATTTGCTGGTATACTAGAGGTGACATTAGTAGCAGGAGGTTTTTTGCTTTTGTTTTTGTTTTTTTTAAGAAAAAGAGCTCAAGTTCAATGAATGCTCTTGCTAGACTACAAGTACGTTGAGACAGAGCCATTCTGTGTGGAAACTGGGATCTCTTTGAACCAAAAAAAGGAGTAATTGTGTTTGGTAGCTGCATGAAAAGGAATGGTATGGTCAGAGTAATTGTGGGTAGAGTTTATTTCTTTTTCTTTCGCACAGTCCCCAGTGCATGTTGCTTGCATACATGGGAAAATCCTAGAGTTATGGGAACTTTTTAAGTTACTCCCTCTCCTTATGGATAAATGTTGTCTGTTTAGATTCTCTAGTAATCCTGCCTCTTCCATCATCCTGTCCCTTTCTAAATCTCTCTGCAGAGAGTTTGTCTTCGTACAATTTTTTTGTTCTCATCTCAACAGTTTTGCCACAGGATCAGTTAACGGTCATGTTGGACTGAGTTCCCCCAGTATGAGCCCAGGGGCTTTGCTGAATGGTTTAGTATTTGCTCTTGGAAGTGCTTCAAGGCTCCTCTTCTAGAAGGGCTGTATCCTGAAAGCCTTTCGGTTCACTTGATGATAGCGGTTTCTGTTTTATCGCTACTTCAGGCTGTTATTACTGTTCTTATGTGAGTTTTCTTCATCTTTAGAACAGTGATACTTCATGCAGGTGATAATGGACCAGTCTGGATCTACCTGTGCTGCTGGGAGCCTGAGGCTCATACATTTCCATGATTCCTCTTCTCATCTTTCACGCACAACAGGGGGAAATTATAAGCTTCAACTTTTACCTTTAAGCTAACTAGAATTCTCTGTTGTGCTCAGATCCAAGAGACTCTTCTTAGCTTAAGCTTTGATTAGATTAAATCAGGGATGGGCACTGTACAGTCTGGAGGCCATATGCAACCAGGATGCTGTTCCTGCCTCCCCTGATCTTCAGCTGCCCTAAAATTGACCAGCTGTTCTCCAGAAGCCTGTAAGTTTAGTTGCCTGGAGGGGGAGGTGGCCGTTATAGACCTTTTAAGTGATGGGAGTGAGTAGAAGTTACTTCCAGTTCACAAGTGACCAGAAGTCCTCTGTGAAACCTCTAATAAAGGTTCTGAAGGGCTGTTGTACTCCCCTGGCTCTTAAAAGTTACCTATAAGATGGAGGAGATAAACCTCTGGCCCATGGGCTTATTTTGGCCCATGAAAAGATCTAGAGAACTCTTCCGTCGCCCTCCTCACTGGAAAGATATACATGGATGATACAATCTTGGAGGGTTCTCTGCTCAGCATCCTCCTTGACAGGAGAGACTGCAGACTTAGAGATTTCTCAGGCCAGAGTGACAGTTATAGAAGTGGTCTTGCAGCTTACCTCTGGGCCTTGGAACCAGCTTTGCTTGTCGTACATCCTTCAGAATGGAGAAAAGATGTAGGACGGATAATTTTCTCAAGCCTAGGTATTGACCCAGCTGCTTAATCTTTGAGTCAGATTTGCTGTAAACTTGGGAAAACCTATACGGAGCAATGCCTAGAGGCAGATGATGTTGGGGACATGACCACATCCCTTAGTATCATCTGGCCTGTGAAGGGCTCAGTGAACAATTATCTAGCCACATCCACCGATTAACTGATTTAAACCCATTACCCATTTTCCTAAGGAAATCAGCGAAGGACTGAGTCCTCCTGCTTCCCTAAAATAAAAGAATGCATCTCTTCCCAGGGCAACCTCTTCCTTTTTTAAGCAATTTCTTACTGATCTACAAAGGAAGACGCTTGTTATCTTATCTTTTCTACTTCCACTTCTTTACCTTGCTGTACAATGTGATAACTTTTTTTTATTCCCACAAAAGAGAGGGCAGTTCATCTTGGCTGATGTTTGGCCATCCTTCCTTCAATATAAATCAAGACATTTTTTTTCTAATGATCATAAACTCAGTTGTTATTTTCTTGTCAATGTGTTTATAACTGTAACCATACTGGATTGCAAGAAAAGGTGTTACCTGTTCTTTGGTGGATTTCAGCCTTGAATTCAGCTGTCACCATACTGCTGAATGAGTATTAGAACATTGCAGTTCTTTAACCAGTCTCTGTAATAACAAGAGACTGGCCCAAGACTGCTGAGTGAGGGTTCCCTACACTCATTCTCATTTCACCCACCACTTTGGCTCTCTAGCTTTCTGTATCTTTTAACAGAGACATATCATAATCATTAACAGATCTTGTTCATAATGAATAATAGCTTCTTATATGTATACTAACTTCTTTTTTTCCTTCTTTTATAGGCCAGTAATGGGCAGTGGTATCAGATGAATGACTCCACAGTCTCAAACAGCGACATCAGAACGGTATTGAATCAGCAAGCCTATGTGCTTTTTTATATCAGGTAATGTCAAATAATTGTAAAATTGCTTTCCTTCCTTTCTCAGTAAACTGTCCTTCTCTAATTTCAGCAAGTGGGGGAAAGACTGTTGAAAGAAAAACAGCAGAAAGCCTTGAGGCACCTTACCGATTAACAAGATTTATTTTGCATATCTTTTAATGGACCCTTTTGTGGATGCTTCATCTGATTAAGTGGGTTGGATGTATGAAAGTTGATTCCAAATAAAATGTCTTAGTCTTTAAGGTGCCAGGAGACACTCTTGCTGTTTTTACTGTCCCACATCATATAGACTGTTTAGTACTGCTACTAATTAAATCCAAAAAGTGGAAAGATTTCTACCTGGATATTAAAGCCATATTTTTCCTTATTACCTTTTGACACTGTACAACAAAACAGTTGGCAATGTTGCCTTACAGTTGAGTCAATAATGGGATGTTGGGCTAGTAGAATAATGGCTTTCAATATAGATGAAACCCAAGTTCAGATCCTCTCTCCAGTCGTCTAGCCTTCCTTGTGGTTGTAAGGTAAAACTGCCACCTCTCAACTTCTTGGCGGAAGGATAGGATCCAAATTTGACACACTAAATATATCACTCTAGGAAACAAAAATGAATCATGTACTGTATACAATATTGTGCAAAAAGTGCAGTTAACAAATGAGGATCAATGTGTCTTTTTATGTAATTCTTTAGGTCTCATGACATGAAAAATGGCAGTGAACACATTCATTCCGCTCACACTCCAGGGCAGTCTTCTCCCCGGCCTGTCATTAATCAACGAGTGGTCAATAATAAACAGACTGCCCCAGGATTTATCGGACCACAGCTCCCTCCCCACATGATTAAGGTAATTCTCTTCTGAAGAGTAAGCTGGTAAGGTAGTAGGTGTTTATTGAAAGCTTCAGCCTCTAAAATAACATTGTAACTCCTGTCTCTCCTTACCATTCCTTTAGAACATGTGGGAAATCAACATTGCAATATTTATAAAAACTGTTCTTAAAGTAACAAAATCTGGATTTGCAGGATGATATCCACCTGTATTATAATGGAAACATCTGATGTATCAGATAATTAGAAGCAGTTCTCCAATCTTCCTTTAATTTATAGAGTTCTGATTATAATTACACCTAAATGTTGTTGACCTGTGAACCCTCTCAAGTCAGGAATGTGGGGAAAGGAGCAAGGCCTCTTCAAAGCCAGCAAAAATACCTGCTTCCCTGTTAATCAGTGGCAACAGATTGCCACTTCCTACTCTGTGGCAAATACTTCTCATAAGGCAGCAACATTCTGCATCGCAGTTACTCTAGTATGTTGTGCATAAGATTTGAGTACTTTGTGGTTGCTTTTTTGTGATACATGGCTCTCAGAGATCATTGTAATTCTTGTCGCTTGAAACAGAGCTGCAGTGTTCACTGGCTGTAAAGCAGGAAATTGTGGTTCCCTTCTCTAAAAGTCACAGTGGCTTGGTTCAGACACCATAGGAAACTGTGGTTCATTCTGTAGCCATAGATTTGGAATACAAACCAAGGTGTGATCTTTTGAATGCATCTCACCACAGTGTAGCAGCATCTGGATGAGGCACTGTGGTCATAATAATAATTCATTAATTCAGACATCATATCCAATTCTGGTTTGTCAATCTAGAAAGTATAACAGACCACGGTTAAGAAAACCTAACTGTGGTCAGGAGTGCTCCTGAATGGAGCCTGTGTAAACATAGAAGAAAGGAGAGAATAAGCTACAAAACTATAAAAGGCTTTGAAACGGTAGCTATGTAATTTTCTTAATGGTTTTCTTCTTATTGTTGCAGAATTCTAATCATTTGAATGGAGTTGGATCCCTGAAAGAGACTGCCAGCAGTTCTGCCGCAATTGCTAGCAATGCCACCCTAACCAGGCCATCTTCTGCCCCACCTGCCACGTCCGTCCCAAACTGGACAATGAACAGGCCTGCCACCGCTACCACACCTGACCCTTGCAAAAAGCAAAAAATAACCATCAGTATTCACAATAACAAGCTGCCTAATCGCCAAAGTGTCTCTCATGCCAGCTGTACCTTGGATAACCTCAACAAACCAGCCCCGTCCTCAACCATTTCCAACCCTTCTGCAGTGCAATCTACCTCAAGCGCATCAACAGTATTGGCTGCTAACCAAGTCCCCAAACAGACAGCTCCTAGTGAACCCTGTTCCAAGCTGGTGGTGAATGGCAAATCCAAACTTAGCCCAAGTATGTTGGTCCCTTATGGGGCTGAATCTTCAGAAGACTCTGACGAGGAATTAAAAGGACTAGTGAAGGAGAACGGCCACTCCAAATCTTTCAATGGCATTTTAATTGAAAATGCAGCCACCACGTTGGAGAACTCCTGTTCATCCTTTCACAACACTGAAAAGGAGGTACCGCAGCATGAGCCACCCAAAAATATTACAGTCGTCGTTTCCATTAGTCTAAATGATGCCCCTAAACAGAATGGACAGATATGCAGCGATTCCACTTGCCAAGCAAAGCCTGTGAAATCGGCAGAAAACCCATTTTCCAAAGCAAATGGATTGCCTGGAAAAGTGAGTTTATTTCCACTCTGGTTTCTTTGCTTCATTGGAGTTTTGACACTAGTTCCTGGCAATCCATAGTTGGCAGATTCACGATTCCAGGCATGGTCTTCGAACCACACGTTGCAGCAGTTTTGTTGAAGTTAATCAGGTCTGTTTCTGATCTGATTTGTGTTAGATGGGAGAGTGCCTGGGAACTCTACATAACTGTCTTGGATGAGAGAGTACCATGGAAGAAAAGCTTGAATATAAAATTAATGAAAGGAAACTTACAGAAGCCACACTTCCCTCCAGCTGTCCCTTCTCTGGCCCAAATTCCTGTTCTCTTCTTTTGCCAGTCTTAACCAAAACTAAATTGATACTGGCACCCTCTAGATTCCTGGCTTCTAAACAAAGAGGTTTCTTTCCCTGAATATATATGAACTGTGGCTGTTGAAACTGTGTAACTCAAGGGTGAAGAGGGAACAGAACAGCTTTAATGTCCATGACAGGGCTCCTTTGTTGGGTACAGTTTCTTATCTTATCCAGTGGACTGCAGACAGTATTACTGCAGTCAACAACAGTATGCTTGATCTGCATAATTTATTCATATTGCAAAATTCAGCTCTTTTGCATGCAGAACCGTAATTTCTTAGCACAGGGTATGTACAGCGGCGCTGTACCTTCATTCAGAGAGTACAGTACAGGTTCATATTTGGGGGCAGCATGATAGCCACCCTAACATGCTTTGCAAGGTCAGAAAAGAGAGGTGACATCTACAGGGTTTCTGTTTATAGTTCTTGCCAGCCACTCCCATCTCCAGGATAAGCTTGCTTTCCCCAACCTATGCCATTTGTGTTGCTCTGGCAGTTGTGGTCCAGCACATCTGGAGGGCACTAGGTTGGAGAAAGTGGCTGTAGCAGGCCAGGTCTCACCCTTAATCTGTTCCTCAGAGTTAGTTTTCCAACAATATTCAGCATTCAATGGGTCCTGAGTATCTGAAGTTTACATTGAGCCATTTCCAGAGAGAAGTGAGGTTGAATTAGGGGTTTTAAAACACATTTTTGTACTTCTGCATATCTCAGGGGTTACCAAAGCATGCCAATATCCCTTTTTTTGCCCTCAGTGGGCCCTCAACACTCAGCCACCTGAATTTGCAGTAGAATCAATTATAGTTTGAAGTATGAGGTATTTCCAGAGCAAAGAATGGTAGTATTACCTCTTGGCAATATATATTTAATACTTTGCAGTTGATTCTTTGGAGTTGTACTGCCATATTTTGTGGTCTCTTTCAGAACAGAAGAAGTTGGGAGAGGTATTTCTTCATACCTTGTTTTGTTTAATCTTATCAAACATGGCTAATGAATCTAAGCTCATTTAAAAGAAGAAAACCTTCCTAGAAAAATTCCAAAAATCCATATTAAAGCAGTAATTTTGTTAGGCTAACCCAAATATGGTCTGACCTAATAAAAGTACTGCATTAAAAAGATATGTTCTTTTTCTTTCTTAAATATTTATGTCTTGCCCATCTTATAAGGTTATGGGGCAGCGGACAAACAAAATTCAGAGCTTAATACAGCAAGAGCAGTATAAAGCAAAATCCTAAGGATTTGGTAAAGTGTCATATTTTAACTTGGCATCTGAAGTGGACGAAAGTTGATGGCCATCAGTCCTCCAGGAGGTGCATATTCCACAACTGGGACAACACAATGGGGAAAGCCCTCTCCCGTATTGCTACAGAGTATAGTGTATTGTTCCCATTTATGGAACATGGAAGAGAGCTTTTCCAATATATTTCAGTATAAAAAGAGGCAGTCTTTCAAGTACTGAAGTCGCAGGCTGTTTAGATCTTTAACTATCTTGACCAGTGTCTTGAATTCAGCCTAGAAGCATGTTAATAGGCTGCCAGTCCAGTTCCTTGAAATAGATGTTTCTGTAGGGTGTTCCTGCTGTTAATTTAACTGCTATTACATTACCCACAATCAGGTTTGCCTTCAAGGGCAGCCTTGTGGTGGAGCGTACTCTAGAAGTCTAATTGGGAACTATTGTAGCCAGATTATCTCTGGTCAGGAAAGGCCGTAGCTAGCAGGCCTGTCAAAGCTGATTCTCCAAGCCACTGAGTCCACGTGGGCTTTCAGTGACATGGAAAGTGCCAGAAGTACTCCCAAGTTATGTACCTTCTCCTTCAGGGGGAATTCAGCTCTGTCTCAGGCACACACCCAGTTCCCAGACCTCATGCTTCAGAGTTTCCATATTGTTGGGATTTAGTTCCAATTTATTGTCCCCCATATTGAATGTCTTCCAGCCCAATGATACCTGATTCCCCCATCAAGGTAGCATGTTTCTGTTTTGATATTCACACTGGACCACAGAGCCGGTTTTATCTCCTCCATTTTTTCCTCTGCGGGGAGGATTGGATGCTGTAATACCAACTGAACTTGAGAGCTTCTTCTTTGATCTTTTTATTCTATGTGTTAATCTTTCTCCCCTTGTAATTTAATAGGGTGTGCCTACAGCATTGCCCCCAGTTCCTGAAGACAGAATCTTAGACTCCTTCAGATACAATCAGCTGAAACCCTTTTCAGGGGACATAAGGTAAAAACGTTCATGTCTTTTCCAAATACATTTTCATTTATTATCTCTTAGATTTTCACTAGGACTTCAGAATGTAGAAACTTGTATCTATGTTTAGTTTCATATTCTGGTCTTGCTGATGCCACATAGTGAAATATTAGAGAAATAGGCCATTTCCACATTATGCTGTTCAAGTACTATTATTCTAGTTTCAACATCCTGTGGAATTCTGGGGTTTGTAGTTTACTAAGGCCAAAGAGCTCTCCAACTAAGAATTCTAAATGTCTCTCCCCAAACTGCATACCCCAGGATTCCACAGGATGTTGAAAATGGAATAATAGCACGATAATAGTGTAGTACAGAAATGGCCATAGTCTCTGCAAAACTGTTTAGCATTTCTGTTTATTAAAGCCTTCCCCAGCCCAGCACTCTTCAGATGTGTTGTATGGTAACTTGCGTCATCCTCTGGAGAGTGCCAGATGAGAGAATACTGGTCTGCTATACTGTATATATTCTATATCCCCTATTTAATTTTCGCTCCTCATGTCTATGGATAATTCTCTTTATTTGTTTGGTTATAAATCTTTGCCTGTACTGCTATATTGCTAAAAATATTTAAAGTACAAATTATAGCTGTCAACTAGGACATTAATCATATTTGCATTTTTTTAAAAAAACATTTTTGATAGGGGAAATAAAGCAAACTTCCCCTAATTATTAAATGGTACATAATATGTGTTTTAGCAAACCTCACCTCAGAACAGACGTTCTTTCCTTTGTGACATTGATGAAGGAATTCCTTTGCTTGGATGGCTTTTATTCATAGTTCTGTTTAAAATCAGGAGTGCTTTTTTTAAATTAAATGTGCCAGCCTTTGTAAAAACATGATTCCCTAATCATAATCTCCCAAATCATAGGACACTGACCTGATGATATAAATTCTCTCAGACCACATTCAGAGTCTGGAGGTAGACATGGGGAGGGTCAGTGTGAAGTAGCTTCTCATATGGGGTGGGTAGGGGGAAAAAGGTTTGTTAATCGTTTTTTAAAAAGCCTAGGTAACTATTCTTAAGCTTCTTGCTTTAAAATATATGA